>JAHWFP010013799.1:87539-103780 GCA_023313725.1 Lithobius niger
TGTTAGGCCATGCAAAGTAAAAAAAATGGTTCTCAGGCCCTCCCGCATCGATTTTTTTGTAAGAAATAAAAATAATTGACGCATTTATTAGTGACTTTTCCAAAGTCAGCATTAGTCTGATCACTACTGTTGTATCAATACCCCGAAAGCAGAATTTTCTGCCACTGTCTGCGACACCAATTGTCAGGGAAAAATTGTCTGCAGCTAATCTGTGCATATTTATTGGTTTTTACTGAATAACTTTTCAGTGCTTTATTCTATTGATCTGGCTCTTCCATCAACGGACAGGTCTCGTCGCGACGATTAAAATGGTGTATTGGAATGTCCAAATCGGTCAAAAATTGGCGAAACGGCAGAAATTTGGTCAAAATGGCACGTTTTGTCTGCGACTGTGCCAGATTATCTGCGACATAGTCGCACGTCGCACCCCTTTCTGCCTTCGGGATCAATACTACATAAACCTTCGCATCACCTAAAAATCTTAGCATCAAATTATTTTTTTTGGGTTTTCTGAAATCAGATCTATGCTTGCTTCAAAATAAAAATTTCCGAAAAATAGCTTTTAAAATACTGTGTTGAAGCAATCTGGCCATTTTTTTTTAATGTGAGGAGTCAACACCTTGTACTTGAAGTAATATCTTTGCTTCAATGAGAAATAAAAGCTTTAACTACTATTTGGATGGATTGCTTTCGGAAGACGAACGAGTCGTTACATCACGTGTGCTAGCGTTCTTGTGTTTTAGTTCTGAAAACTACAGAAACTACAAAAACGGTAATTCAGGATTGCGTTAGTATCGGTGCAAAATGAATGTGGAACAAAACCTTTACGCGTGTAAGTCAACCAAGTGAAAACATCAAACACACCTTTGATAGTCACGCCTTGTTCGTCCAATAAAAAACATCAGTGTGAAAATGGCTTTTTTTTTTGGCTACAAAGTGTGTTACAAAATATTTAAAAATCCTATCCCTTAAGTTTTCAACTTTCTATGTCCGAGAACCAAACTTGTTAAAAAAAAAAGCTTATCCCTCGTCAGTTTTCAACTTTCTGTGCCCGAGAACCATTTTTTTTTAACTTTGCACGGCCTTATGGAAAAAAAACTTATTGAATGCACACGTTGCAGTAAAAAAAAACTGAGGACTGGGACGAATTTATTTTCAATTCAACAAACTTCTGGAAAACTGCTCAGTTTTGCGAATTTATTTAGTAAAAAAATGTTTCACTTGCATATGAAAAATGAGAAATTCCCATTTTGCCCCAAATTTACAGAATGAGCATCAAAATGGTTTGTTTGCATGCTTTATTTTGCACTTTTTTAACCTGTCGATAGAAAATCATTTTCAGAACGTAAATAAAAGGCTGCAGTGAATAATGTATAAGAAAATTTATTATTTATTTGTCTGCATGTATTTGCTATTATTGGACTAGTTTTACTCATTTATAATAGTAATTCCTACTATTATTATACCACTATTTTCATGGAGTCCAATAATAATTAGTAGTGTAAGGCTATTCCTGGTCCCTTATAATATACGCACATTGATTTAAGGATGCTCACTGTTTGCACATAATTCCAATAATATATTAACAAAAATATATTTCGTATTGCCGCTTGGAAAATATCCACTACCTGCAAATTAAATTGCATTCATTTCCTGAGTGCTCATTACCCTGGAGGATTTTAAACTCTTTAGATACGCCCAGCTCAGTCACCCACCTGCGCATGCGTGGGTCCGGCGTGCGCAGCCCCTCCATAAATGGTGTTAACGGTGTTAGCCAGTCATCTCTTTTCCTCCACGCAACCGTCACAGTCGCTTCGCTCTGTTACCCGCCATCTTGGTTGTCGTTGGTCTTTCACCGATCTTTGAAGCCCATCACATCGTTCGTCGTTCCCGTTCGCCGGTCTTTGAAGCTCATTGCACCGCCCGCCGCTCCCGTCGCCGTTCAGCGGTCTTTGCAGCTCATCGCACCGTGCAGCTCCCGCTCACCGTCTAATCGGCCTTAGAAGCGTGTCACATCGTCCGTCATTCCCGTTTGCCGCTCGTCGGTCTTGAAGACCATCACATCGTTCGTTGGTCTTTGAAGCTCAGCGCAAGCTCCAGCAGCCGCTGCGTCAACATCGCTGTCCTGGCTGTTCGTCATTCGTCGTTCCCGTTCGCTGAACCCGCCGCCACTGCATGAAGAAGGCTTCCATTCACGCCCGCTCGTTGGTTCGTTCGTCGCCGACCACCCCTACGAGGTATTGTCAACGCTCGTCATGTTTTGGACGAAGATTTTCATCATTTATGCGTCCCACTCATTTAGCAAGTGAAGCATTCGCCGTTCACCTGCCATACAAGGAAGATTCCCGTTCGCTCTCGTTCGCCGTTCATAATTCGACGTTCACCTGCTACACAAGGAGACTGCCGCTCGTTCTCGTTCGCCGTTATTCCTCCGTCACTCATCCCTCATTGCATCTTGTCCCGTGTGACTGCAACTGCCGCTCACGCTACACGCATTTCACGACCACTGTTCGAAGCTGTCGTTTGCTTGCTCTATCGCCGCCTTCCGTTTTCATCCATTCAAGCCGGCAAGAAACCTCCGTTCGCCGTCCGTTGGCTCGACGTTTGCCGCTGCCACCGCCCGTTCATGCCGTCGCTGCGTCAACATCGTCACGGTAAGACCATTGCCCGTTCACCCGCTACACCAAGAGGACTCCCGTTCGTTGCTCGTTCACCACTCACCCCTACAAGAATAAGGTGCGTTTTCTTTTTCAGGTCATCCCTTCAGGAAGGAAAACCTCCACAAAAGGCGACTGCCACAAGTCGGAGACTTCTATTCTTCGTTCTTTCCTCGCCCGCTCACTCTATTGACAACCACTCATCACTCACACATTGTGGCCACCATTTGCTGCACCGCTCGCCTCATGATGGATGCAGCCCTCTTCCGGAAGACTTCTCACTTCTCGGCCTTCCAGCCCGTCACGTTCGTCGACGTCCTTACGGAACGAAGATTCTCATCATTCCGTTCGTCCCGTTCGCAACAGCCAAGCAAGTGAAGCGTTCACCATATCTGTCACTGTTCCTCTTCATCCATTCACCGCTCGCAAGTTCTGCTGAAGAATCTCTGCTCGAGCCCGTACGCCGTTCGCTGGCCCGACTGTTGTTCGCAAGCCGTTCGTCGCTCGCAGCCACTCGTCGACGTCAAGTCCGCTCGCCTGTTCAGCTACTCTTCCGTTCACGACTAGAAGCTGAACTCATCTCCACACCAGTGTCCGACACCTCACAGCCATAATCATTTCGACTCACCCTCGTTGGTGGCCATCAATCTCCCCAACCATTGCATCAACATCTCGCATCGTTGCCCGCATGCTGTTCGTCGTTCGCTGATCGACCCATCACTAGAAACTCGACGACTGCCACCTGCAGCCCGTTCGCAAGCTTACTCGAAGAATCTCTGTTCTAGCCCGTTCACCGTCTGTCGGCCCGACTATCTTTCAAGCCGTTCGCCGCTCACAGCCCACCCGTCGACAAGCACCCACTCGCCGTTACTGGCCAACCAGAAGATTTTCAGCTGAGACACCTCTCCCGTCGCCGGCCCGGCCACCGTTCATGCCTTGCCGTCACGGTCATTGCGCCTGTTGTCCGCCACTCTCTTCTCGTTTGCCGTTCCCAATCGTCATTTATCAATCTTTGAAAACTCATCGCTCTGTTCGGCGTTCTGGATCCATGATGGACTCTCACGCCTTCGTCGTTCTCGTACGATCTTGAAGCTCATCACATCATTCGTTGTTTCCGTTCGTTGAAGTTCACGGCATCGCTCGTTGTCAGCCAGTCCAGCCACTCGTCACCACACGCCACTTTGAATTGCCGACTTTCATCTTCAACAGCCTCATTCCCCATAACTAGTCGACCTGACGTTCGTCCTTTTTCCTTGCGCTCTGGCATCCTGCTCACCATTCTAGCCCTTTTACGTCCATGCTCCCGTTCATCGTTCGCTATTGCATCCTTGGCGTGTCCTGTTCAGCATCCGCCAGCTATTCACTACTCAGGCCACCCCCATCTTCGTTCGTAGTTTCGTTCATCGTTCGCTAGCCCGCTACCGCTCAAGCTTATTGCGTTTGTGCACCTTTTTACCATTCACAAGCCGTTCGTCGTCCGTTAACCTGGCCAGCCTTCAAGTCCATTACCACCTTTACGCCCGTTCGTCGTTCGCCTACTACTCATGGTCAACCGGTCCGGTCGTCACCTACAAGCCCTTTGCCGTCCGCACCACTCGTCATTCATGAGCCGTTTTTCGTTCATTGATGTTCAGACCGCTTACTGCTAAACAAGCCCACTCGTCACTTGTAATTTCGTATCCGTCGAGAACCACCATGCGCTCTGCGCCACTAGTTCCAGCTTGTTCAAGCATCGAAGCTGTCCACGACTACACCATGCTGAATACACTGGTGCTGTAGACATCCACCCTGACGAAAAAATAGCAAAGTGGGAGAGCTAACTAATTAGACTGAAAACCCAAAGTGGGGAAGGGGTTGGGGAACTTTTGGGTTAAGTTAGGGTTAATAAAAGGTTTAGTTTAGGTTGGGGGAAAAGAGCCTAACCAAAATTGGGCCTACTAAAGGCCTAAAAGCCAAAATCTCCCTAACTAGGAGACCTAGCAGGTGTTGAAGAGAGCCAGTTGGCTGTCCCGAAGGCTTTCTGATTTTTCCATGCTGGCCCCCTTGCTTAAATACGATTTGGTAACTCCTGACAACTGCGAATTAGCCAGGGTATTATGGGTAATGGAATGTTCTATTATGTTCTAAAGGCAGGAACCGGAAACTAAATTATAAGACAAATATAATGGACACCCAAGACTAAGATTGGCCATTGGCCCCAGCAAACATGCAAGTAACAAGATTTGCGACATACTCCAACACCCACACGAAGCTCTGAAATTTACACCTCACAAATCTTGTCTAAACTTGACAAACATACATCTTGGTAACACTCTAACCATGTTTAATTTTTATTTCAACAGTTGTCTGTAAAGCTACAGGCTGAAACAAACACATACATCAACGCACATGTCATTACCACTACTAAAAAACCCTTTCTTGTTTTTACTAATGAACATGAAGAATGACCAACTCTCAACACCTCGGGTTTTTAAAAAAAAAACAACCGTGACCCTGGAACTAGAGCCTAGGGGTCACGCAGTTGCGTCCGAGCAGACGACTTTTGTGAAAACGGCGTCTTGGTAGACGACTTTGCAAACCCCAATCCCACCGTTGTGGAATTGGGCTACAACTACGTTTGTAGCCGATGAACATGAAATAGCAAAGAGTTTGCTCATGCGAGACAAACTAACAACTTCTCACAAACAAGAAATTGCTCTTAAGAGCAGACCAGAAACCTTTATGGTATAAGACAGAAAACTAGTAGCTTTCCTTAACAGACTAAAACGTCGCCACTAAAGATGAAACCAAAACGCAACTATTATTGTATAATAGGAAAAACACAACTAATGTATGCCACTGAATGGGTATAACCAAAAACTGGACATCGAAAAGCGTAGGTTTAAGAAAAACCTGAAACAACTACTAAACAACTCATTCTCCACACTATAATTAAGTTAGTTCTAAAGGCCGAAAATTAGGTTCATTTATGGGGGAAAAAACTGTTGCAGAAATGTTACTCTTTATGAGTATACCAAACACAAACTGAACGCTTGTTACAAGCCCAAATTAAATATTGCCATAAGGCAACCCAAACGCCAAAGCAGTTTCCCCCTTCACTAAACCGACCCAGAATTCTAAAGTAGGCTTTACAGCCAAACTAAGCCTAAATAAAAAAAATTGAACGAAGTAAAAACGTTTGTTTTACCTCCCAAGTTCAAAAACCCAAAAATCCAAAATAGGCCTAAAAAGGCTTAATGTTCTAAACCCGAAAAACGGATTCCCAAGACCCTTCTGCATGCCCCTACCAAATTTCAGCAATAACGAAGCATGTTAGGCTTAACTAGTGGCATAGGCCACTTAAGGCCCAGGCTTAGCCATTGCTCGGCTTACCCACGTTTCACCTTAAGCTCCCAAAACACCTAAAACGGGCCTAACAAAAACCCAAACAAGAGAACCCTAACTTGGGCTTAACAAAAAAAAACCTTAAAGGGAACCCTAACCCTAAGTCCCGACCAGCCTTACTCCCGTGAAGAAGAAACCCAAAGGGAACATCCCGGGGAAAAAACCTTCCCAAACAACCTTTCCCGGGTTTCGGCACCATGACGAAAAAATAGCAAAGTGGGAGAGCTGACTAATTAGACTGAAAACCCAAAGTGGGGAAGGGGTTGGGGAACTTTTGGGTTAAGTTAGGGTTAATAAAAAGGTTTAGTTTAGGTTGGGGGAAAAGAGCCTAACCAAAATTGGGCCTACTAAAGGCCTAAAAGCCAAAATCTCCCTAACTAGGAGACCTAGCAGGTGTTAAAGAGGACCAGCCAGTTGGCTGGCCCGAAGGCTTTCTGATTTTTCCATGCTTGCCCCCTTGCTTAAATATGATTTGGTAACCCCTGACAACCGCGAATTAGCCAGGGTATTATGGGTAATGGAATGTTCTATTATGTTCTAGAGGCAGGAACCGGAAACTAAATTATAAGACATAATGTCTTGCACCTTTTGGCCCCACGTTCAACGCCTTGCACCCGGGAATACCGTTCTGCTCTGCCACTTTTGACACTCCGGACCTCCTCGGCTTCGTTCTGGTGACCTTTTTTTCGGTATATGCGGACAAGACGATAATTTTACTAAATATTGACCAATTTTTACGTTCGAATACTCCCATTTTAACCCTTTTTCGCCAGCTTTCCAATGGTGCAAACTGCTAGTCACTAGCTCCACCCGTTTTGAAGTTATTTATTAAAAAAACCATTTAATTTACTTTTTTTTGATTAATATACAGTTATACCATTAAGTGCTTGTCTGTTGGTTAACTTCATTAACTTCGCCCCGAAGGCCAACTCCCAGCCATATGAATCTTTCGTTTCATGGCCCTTTGCCCACCTGAAGACCATTCACCACGAAGGCCGGCATCCAACCTTATGAAGCCTTCGCCCATTGACCCTCACTTTGACCCTCTAACCTGCAGACCTGCTTCTCGCCTAACATTGCCTTCGTTTCACTAATGATCCCTTCGCCCCGAAGGCCATCGTCCAGTCATATGAAGCCTTTATTTCAAAACCCTTCGCCCTGAATGCCAGCATCCTGCCATTAGAAACCTTCGTTTCAAGACCGTCGCCCACCCGTAGACCCTTCTCTCCGAAAGCCTGCGTCGTGCCTTAAGAAGCATTTGTCAGAAGGCCCTTCGCATCTCTCGACTTCATCCTACCACTGAACCCTTCGTTTGACCCTTCGCCTGAAGGGTTCCCGATTGACTCTTTGTTAGTTGAATCTTCCTCACTGTTGATCTCTCACTGACTAATCAATCTTCAATCTCTATCGAATTCCTTCTGTCACTTCCCAACCGCTTTGTCACTCTTCGCCTTCAAGACAACTCTTCACTGGAAAACGTCTTGCACCTTTTGGCCCAACGTTCGACGCCTTGCGTCCGGGAGTGCCGTCCCGCTCTGCCGTTTTATACACTCCAGATTCTTCTCATTCAGACTTCATCTTCGGTATCTTTAAGCAAAACAGACACTGGATGGAACAAATCTTTGACACAAATTACCATGGTTCGAAATGTACGGTGTATTTTTTATCTGAAGACAAATGTATGCCACTTTTTACACATGTACAAGTCATTGTGCAGCCGACTTTGCAATTGCAGCACAATACATCTATTAGATTATCTGGTGCTGGTGGGAGAAGCATTGTTATCGAGGTGAGGTATCCCAAATTTATCTTCCAGTTCCATTCTACAGTTGGGAGATCCCTTTCAGGCCACTGCTGTACCTGATGATCGTATGATGTTTCACTGTGTAATGCTCAATTATTACGGACAGTGATGTCGGAAGTAAAAATTTCGCGGGAGCCAACTTATTAGTCAAGCTCAAGTTTGCTGATCAGCCAGGAAGACTTAATAGAGCAACGCGTTTGTAAACATGGCCGGCAAGAACAAACTAACCAACACGCATGCCTTTGGCATCGGAAAATTTGATGTTAAGAACTATTATTCGTGGGCATTCTCCATCAAATTAGTTTTAAAACGGAAGCAGCTGTGGGGATACGTTGATGGCACGCTAGTAAGGCCAGCTGCAGGTGATGCAGGATGAGCCACGAGAGGCTGGGTCTTACTACTCCACACTACGGACGCTGCACCAAGTCTAATTAAGATTCTGCTCACCCCTCGACTGGCTTGAACAGAATCCCAAGAAGCATCACTGTAGGCCTCCAGGGTTCCAATGTCATGTCCGACATAATGAATCTTATTAATCGTTCCTTTAATATACTGACATATCCGCTTCCATGCTGGGAGGTTTGGTAATTTGGGTGCCGCTGATGGTCTAGCTAATTGGATGAGATTGAAGAGAATATTGGGGCGACTCTGGATTCCAAGAAACATTAGCGATCCAACCATTTCCAAAAAGGTCTCTTATTATGGACACAGAGTCTACACACTCATCCAGCAGTTTAAAAATAGCCGAAATCGTTCTTACAGGATTTACATCTCCTATCCCAAAGTATTGTAATTTAGACTGTGTATACTTGCTATTGCAGAAAGTAATATCTTTCGTCTGTTCGATCTCGTACCCTACATAATTCTGTCCTTCGACCTCCACTCCACTACGTCTAAGTGTTCATTGACACTGATAAGCTTGTCGTCAACAAAGAGATAGAGTAATAGGTTGTCTCCAGAACGCTGCACGCAAGGATCATGCAGACCTAAATAGTTCCAATCTGGGAAATATGTCGCTCACACACTGGTACCAGATGCGGCCGCTTTCTGGCAAGCCATATAGGTATTTATCCAGAGACATACCAATTCCTCACCATTGGTTCCAGTAGTGGTGTACCCCCCCCCCCCTCCGTGGTTGGGATAAGTATACGGTTCGGGTTAAGCGTACGAAGGGGTACGCAGTTACGTCCAATCTTCAAGGTTTCATTTAACGTCCAAAGTATTATTCGGTGCGATAAACTTGGCTAATAGGATTAACCTTGGTGGCCTTTCCCTCGTTGAATGATAGCGCTACTTTCAAAGGCCGACACTTTTTTGGAAACTTGGCGGCCAGTTTTTGGATTTCGGTGGATATCACAACTTCCATAGGACTGAATTTACAAAAGGTAACACTGTCTTATTGTGTCTTCACTTCGCTCACTCAATCAGCGCATTGCCCCCCTCAGTTATTCCTCCCCCGAACTTAATGGAAATTATGCAATGAAGCGGATATTGCTCACTCAATCACAATTACTCTCATCTACTAGGTGGCGCCACACTAGCGTTTGTCAAGATAAACCATAAACTTGGCACATTACTAAATCACACTTATTTAAAAAAAAATTACTTTTTTTCCTACTTGATTGGACACTATGCTCATGATCTGCATTTTGTTTTCAACCCTTTTTTCAATGAAAGACCCAGTCTCGTAGTGGGATTTGTTCTTTTTATGAACCGAGTAATATTTATTACGGGGCCCCGGGAGCCCTGGCCCGAAGCCTCGTGCCCCAAACAGAAACTACAAACAATCTAAATATATACTAGGCAGCAGGCGGCCAAGTCAACTACTACGCCATTTCGTTGTACAATCAAGTATTCCACCCTGTAGTGACATCTGTTGACGGGATTCGCCTTCAAATTTGGGTTGGGACACTTTTCCAACGTCTTCAACAGATGGCGCCACTTACCAAACCTATTGACGCCCTTGGACTACAAGTTCGGGTTGTAACACTTTTTCCAAAGTCTTCGAAGAGATGGCGCCAGATACCAGATCTGCCGCACCGTTTTTGGGTTCGTTTTTTGGTATTGTTGTGGTGCTAAAGCGGCCAACAATGTTTTAGTCGCGTGGACTGTGCCATTGTAGGTATTTCAGCTAAAAAAAACAACCCGTGTCTACTAAACCAGACAACTTTAAGACAAACGACGATTGGTTCTTAATTTCGAGGCCCTCCAATGGGCCTCGAAATTGGCAGCCTGATACGATGTAAAGGCCCATTTATTTCCTAAATGTTCACTTCCAGAAAGGAGTTGAATTGTTTTTAAGTGGGCGGCAACAATCGTTGCTTGCAACAATGTCGCCATGCACGGTACCGAGGTGAATTGTTTTAAAGGATTAACTTAAACATAGGGTTACTTGCTTACTGAATGCTGGATTTCTCAGGGCCTATTTTTAGCCTTCAGTCAAACATACGCATGCGACTTTTCCGGGGCTGCACCAAAGGGGAAATGTCACGGGGCGACGTTTTCGGGGGGTGCGGGAGAGGGTGCCAGGACAAGTGTGTGTGGCGGGCAATGCGCGCTACCGAAGTGAATTGTTTCAAATGATTAACTTAAACATGGTATTACTTGCCCATAGTAGAGAGGCAGAATCAGAAAAGTGGCAAGTTTGTGGAAACACTCGTGATAAAATGTTTCGATGAGTTAAATCGGAAGAATATATGTTTATAAAGATCTCTAGCCACGTTGTCAGTTTCTAGGGGGGTGCTGGGGGTGGGAAAGGGGGGGGAGCCTTAATATTGCCTTTTTTCTATAAAAAGTCCTATCTTCGTTTCTATGGGTCAAAATACAAATTCCTATATACCAAATTAAAGCTAATGAAACGCACTACATAGAAGGTCCTATCCATCTTTACCGTAAAACCAACCATATTGATGTGGTAAGCAGTTAAACGCACTATTTCAACATTTTGAAGAGAACTACGCTTCTAACACACGTACTGTCAAAACCATAGTATATATCAGCATTTTACCCATGCGAATTTGTTCCTCTATATTCCTCCTAAAGTTTCGTTTTTACAGATCTAAAATATCTCCCTTAGAAGCTGAGCAATAAATTAAAAAAGTAAATAGGAATTTCATAACATTTTTCAGCATTTACTTGAAACCATGTCTGAGTAATAACCTAATATTACTACAACGTGAGTACAGAATGGCACATTATCAATACCATGATCTTCAGACTCGGAATCCACGTCTCCGGAAATATCTAGACACATGCTAGTATGTCGTGCCAAGTTAGGCAACAATCATCACAACAAACATTACATCAATTCATTTGTCGAGGTTGTATACCATTGTAGCGCGGCGCCATAGTGTCAGTGTCTTATATCTTGAAGCATAGTTGGGCACATTTCAGGTACTTGGTAGAAAATAATAATGTGGTACAAAAGCTTAAATTGCAATCAAGAGCAATGACCCACCTGACAAAAATTAGCTCGTGTAGGAATGCCAGCTAGGCTGCTTTCAATGCAAAATC
This sequence comes from Lithobius niger, assembly GCA_023313725.1. Classification (NCBI taxonomy): domain Eukaryota; kingdom Metazoa; phylum Arthropoda; class Chilopoda; order Lithobiomorpha; family Lithobiidae; genus Lithobius; species Lithobius niger. The sequence goes on from JAHWFP010013799.1 coordinate 98,898, forward strand.
GGACACTCAATAACGTTGAATATGTGTAACTAGCTAGCTACTTGCTAGTCCGCTCATCCCAATGTTAATTTCCATAGGGTGATTATTCATCGATACAGAGATAACGGGAAGGCTTCCAGCTATGTAATTGGACGAATGGGTGCAGTACGATACGAACTGGGTACCTTTTATGGTTTGGAACCTAGGGGTATAACGAGGATGGCATGGGATGGCGCGTAAGTATGAAAATATAACCATTGTTAGTATTGTTGGCATCGTCTCTCATTGGACGGCCAAAGTTCCGACAATGAGAACGTGTATCCTAACGTACGTGCCTAGGCACACACTAGTGTATCACATTAAATCTACACAACGTTGCAAAGAAATTGTATTCATGTCCAATTCACTAAAAATAAACCAAGTGTAAAAACAAAGAAATAAACAAAGCCAAAAACTGGTAAGGAGGCCACCAAGTTGAGTGGTTCTGCCCTTCAAAGAAGTGATATCAACCCCCCCAAAACATACGCCAACTTAATCGTACTGAATAATGCTTTGGATGTTAAATGAAAACTTGAACATTGCTACCGAAAGTAGCAATGTTCTAGTTTTCATTTAACCTTCGAACTATTAAGCGGTGCGATTAACTTAGCGATTGTTTTGGTGTGTTGATATCACTCCTTTGAAGGGCCGAACCATTCAGAACTTGGCGGCCCCTTTAACCAGTTTTGGTTTTTGATATATCAGTCCTTTTTTTTTAAATTGTGTATGACTCAACTTCACCACCGTGCAGATGTGTAATAAAGTGGCATGTCAATAAGAAATTGGTTTTCCACAATTTAATACTACTTTTTGCCTATAGGCCGAACCATTCTCAATTTGGTCACATCTTTATATGTTTTCGGTTTGGTTTTAATTTTGTTAGAACTTATTTTATTTCGTTAGTTATGGCGTGTTGATGTCACTCCTTTGAAGGGCCGAACCACTCTCAACTTAATGGCCCCTTCACCTGTTTTTGGCTTTGTTTATTTTGCTTTGATTTTAGAGTTGGTGGCCTGTTCACCTGTTTTTGGCTTTGTTTATTTTGCTATGTTTTTAGAGTTGGTGGCCTCTTCACCAGTTTTTGGCTTTGTTTATTTTGCTTTGTTTTTAGAGTTGGTTTATTTTTCGACGTGAATTGGACGTGAATACAATTTCTTTGGCAACGTTGCTTAGTTTTATCGGGCTACACTAGTGTGTGTCTAGGCACGCACGTCAATATACACGTTGTCATTGTCCGAACTTTGGCCGTCCAATAAGAGACGATGCCGACAATACTAACAATGGTTATAACAATATTTTCGTACTTACGCGCCCTCCCACGACATCCCTGTTACGCCCCCAGGCTCCAAACCATAAAAGGTACGCAGTTCGTATTGTAGTGCACCCATTCGTTCAATTTCATAGCTGGAAGCCTTCCCGTTATCTCGGTATCGATGAATAATCACCGTATGGAAATTAACATGGGGATGAGCGGACTAGCTAGCTAGTTACACATTTTCAACGTTATTGAGTGTCAGATTTTGCATTGAAAGCAGCTTAGCTGGCATTCCTACACGAGTTAATTTTTGTCAGGTGGGTCATTGCTCTTGATTGCAATTTAAGCTTTGGTACCGCATTATTATTTTCTACCAAGTACCTAAAATGTGCCCAACTATGCTTCAAGATGTAAGACACTGACGCTATGGCGCCGCTCTACAATGGTTTACAACCTCAACAATTGAATTATTGTGATGTTTGTTGTGATGATTGTTGCCTAACTTGGCGCGACATACTAGCGTGTGTCTAGGTATTTTCGGAGATGTGGATCCCGAGTCTGAAGATCATGGTATTGATAATGTGCCATTCTGTACTCACGTTGTAGTAATATTAGGTTATTACTCAGACATGGTTTCAAGTAAATGCTGAAAAATGTTATGAAATTCCTATTTACTTTTTTAATTTATTGCTCAGCTTCTAAGGGAGATATTTTAGATCTGTAAAAACGAAACTTTAGGAGGAATATAGAGGAACAAATTCGCATGGATAAAATGCTGATATATACTATGGTTTTGACAGTACGTGTGTTAGAAGCGTAGTTCTCTTCATCAAAATGTTGAAATAGTGCGTTTAACTGCTTACCACATCAATATGGTTGGTTTTACGGTAAAGAGGGATAGGACCTTCTATGTAGTGCGTTTCATTAGCTTTAATTTGGTATATAGGAATTTGTATTTTGACCCATAGAAACGAAGATAGGACTTTTTATAGAAAAAGGCAATATTAAGGCTCCCCCCCCTTTCCCACCCCCAGCACCCCCCTAGAAACTGACAATGTGGCTAGACAAATTTATAAACATATATTCTTCCGATTTAACTCATCGAAACATTTTATCACGAGTGTTTCCACAAACTTGCACTTCTAGAGGACTTTTCTGATTCTGCTTCTCTACTACTACTGAATGCTGGATTTCTCAGTGATACGGTTTTTTTTTTTAGCCTTTAGTGAAACACACGCCAGCGACTTTTCCGGGGCTGCACCAAAGGGAGTATGTCACGGGGCGACGTTTTCGGGGAGAGGGAGGCGGGCAAGCATGTATGGGAGGGAGGGGGCAGGAATGTGGGGATTGGGGGTTAAAGTAATTGTGGGGAGAGGGCATATGTGGGAGCCATTCACATGTTCGGTCTTCGGTTTGATAAATTTAAAACCAAAGACCAAACACCTGGAGAGTGACTGTAATAAGCCGGATAATGAACTGCCTCTTTGCAGCAACAACATATTCTTGATAATTAAGTATTGAAACAATGCACGTATAACACTTAAGCATGGTATCATAGACTGTTGGATGACAATACAAACAATGGTTAACAACAAAAATTTTGCATTTGCGCGCCATTTCACAGACACGTGCTTCTAGCTGCAACCCTATTTTAGAAAAAGGCACTTCTCCGTACTACTCTTTACCTGTGTGTCAAAATTGAGATATGTGAAATTTCCCTAACGAGCTGTAGACATGTCTTTATTCCTTACGAGAGTTAACATGGGAGCCTTGTCCTAGCTAGCCAGTAACACAAATCAACGTTATTGAGGGTGCTTTTTCTCCATAAAAGAGACGTTCTCACACTTTAATGTTGTAGTTTTCTTCGTTACTGGACCCAAGACATCTGACTGATATCAACGATTTTCAAAGATGGGGAATTTGCACCAGTAGGTTGAAATCGGGTATATGGTCGTTACAGTTAAAAGACAGTCTGCTACTTGGCGGCGACACACTAGCGCGTGTCTAGATAGAACAAGTGCTGTTGTAATTTAGCAGTCAATCAGGACCAATCGGACTGAAGATGATCGCACCGTGGGGGAATAAGCTGCTAAGTAATCCAGTTTAGCCCGCTCATTCCACACTGCTGCCGCAAGACTGGCCCCGAGTTTTCTCAGGGATCCATCAGGGTTTAGTTTCTTGGTAAATACCCACTTCGACTTGATAATCTTTACATCTGGAGGTCACGGTACCAATGTCAAGACGTTGTCATGGCCCGTTTCCATGCGGCTGAGTCCTGAGATGAGATAGCCTCTGCATAAGTTTTCGGGACAGGAACTTGAATGAGGGCTGTTAGGCCTAGGTGACGTAATAAGGCTACAGGTTCATCATCTGAGTCAAGGTGGGTGACCATATTAGCAATGTCATGAGATTCCGCAGCCAGACGACGGCGTTCATCCATCACTGCCCTGGTAGTCCCCGGTGGTCGCTCCCCACCACGACGTGGGGCTTCTGGAGATCTTGGTAAAGAGGCGCCTGAAAATAGCGAAAATATGGCCAAACCAATGGCATTCACCCTTCAAAACTGTCGTAAATAACTTATCAAAAGTCTACCAAAATATGACTGGTGGAAAGACGCCATTTTGGAATTCGACACTTTTATTGTTATTGAATTACTGAATTCCCCTTCACAGTTAGCAAAATTATACATCCCAAGTTCATTGGTCCGCATCCTTTCTAATGATACACGGCTCGAAATGAGCGGTATCACATCGCAATTTGCACCACAAATTTAAACGTGAGCGATGTAAAATTAAATAATGTATCGCAGTTTAGCGACGCATCTGTATTAAACGAGACAACATAACGGCATAGTCATGATCGTGTTGGCCGACACAGAGATGCTAATCCTTCCCTACTTTATAGGCAGGCCAAGCGTTGCACATGCATTCTGGGAAATCATTGGTCCTACTATCTCCTTCGGTATTTACTAGTTGGTGGCGCTTTCGTTTCAGACACGGGTCAGAATAGTCTTAATCTTAACGTGCATTGGATGCCATAATCTTGACCAAGCATCCGTGCGTGTAGCAAAGTAAAAGTGAAACAAAATGGCTATTGTTTCTTGTTTTTTACTAAATAAATTATTCTTTAAAAGTTGCTAACCATTTTTTCGTGACTGCTACGAAAATTTATATTTTGTATCGCATTTCTGCTATGCAATTTTTCTAAGACAATTCGAGCCCTCTGATACCAAACATAACCGGAAGTAACTACCGGAAGTGGTACTACTGTGTTAATGAAAAGTCGCCTTTTTCAAACTGGCCTCTGAATATGATACTTCGCATTCCCTTTCACAGTTAGCGAAATTACAACCCTGCCTTTATTGTTTCTCTTGAAATTTCCTTTCCAATGATACCAAACACAACCGGAAGTAACTACCGGAAGTGGTACAAATGAATCATGATTAATGCATAGTGTATATAATGGATATAATATTGCCAAATTGAAGGAATTGTTCATATTGTGTGAAAAACATTGAATTTGCCACGGATGCATATGGAAGGTAACTGGAAAAAAAAGCTATGATAGCAACTTCAAAATCCTCCGACCTAACCCCCCCCCCCCCCCCCCC
>JAHWFP010013800.1:0-22931 GCA_023313725.1 Lithobius niger
CATACAGTGAGTTTCCTGCAAACATAATGTGGAACAAACTATAGCAGTAAACAGAAGGCTAACTTTCTATGTAACGTTACAATTTTATCGGATCAAATTCTATCCATGTGACAACTTACGAACTCTTTTCCATCCATTTAATATTTCTTTCTGAGTACGAGTAAGTAAGCAATAAGCTTCGGAAATAAGGCTGTCTGGCTTGAATATCTCACTTAAGTCAATAAAAACAAAGAAATCGAAAACTAAACAGTTTTATCCCTGTCGGAGTGAAATAAACATTGGAAATAGTTAACTTGATTTAGCCTTTTTCCTTTACTAGACGACTATAGTTTTATTTATCTGTATATTAACGATGTTTGGGTTGAATTTTATTCATCATTGTTTTTCAACCATTGAAAGATGGACGTGGTTTTAGGTTTGGTTTTATGTGCCAAGTGGTTTAGTAGTACCACGAACAGCATGAATGGGTGATGCCGGTGTGAAAAAATGTGAAAATTTGCTACGGGTAAAAAAAAACTGTAAAAAATACGAGCAGTGATGTAAAAAAAAAATGCAACCTTAAGAAAAAACAATCAAATTACCCACCCTAATTTTGACCCCGGTGTTAGCTCTGAATTCGCAGAAGACATAAAAAAATGCGGGACTCAACTATTGCAAGAAGCAGTAGAAAAAGAAGGCTTAGCTATGTAACATGGATGCAGAAAATAGCTGTTCTCCAAAGTGACCACAAAAAATGCTCTGAACTTTTGTTATAAAGTTGTGAAGCTGGAGATGTCTCATTTTTGGAAGTTGTATTTTTAAATCATCAAAAACCAAAACTGGTTAAAAGGGCCGCCAAGTTCCGAATGCTTCGGCCCTTCAAAGGAGTGATATCAACACACCAAAACATTCGCCAACTTAATCGCACCGCTTAATAGTTCGAAGGTTAAATGAAAACTAGAACATTCATTTAATTAAAGGAACAATTTAAGCGATGCAAACAATTAAAAGGAGGTACGCGGAAAATTTGAAAAAAATGTCAAGTAGATTGCGAAAAATGTTTAAAAAAAAAAGTAGGGACCCCCGGCAGCAACCCTTCTGACGCCGCAACACTTTCTAAGTGACCCCACGTTCAACCGTTCGTACTGAGTCTTGATCCCATTCGGTCAGTTGTCGAATAAGTGTTCGTTTTTACTTTTGTGGAAAACGTACTTTAAAAATTACGTGGTGTAAGTTTTTAGTATCCTTTGCGTTGCATATTATACTCCGAACATGTGAAAATCCTGAAGAAGAACATGTGTTTAAACCAGAGAAGACGCTAGAATCACTTTACTGGGGAAGCAGCAGTGGTGCAGCAATTTTAGCCAAGGGGTGGGTGAGCGAATCGAAAAATTCTACTTTTGCGGTTCCCCCCCCCCCCCAATCAAAAAAGAATAAAAATAAAAATAACACTTGCAATTCTCTTTCTCACACCCAACGTTCTTAACCGTTTTGTACACCTTTTTTTTGGAATATTTTCAAATTCAGCTGACAAAAAGATGTTTTTATAACTCTCACAGTAACAACTAGGTTACTTTGGGCGCCTTTGATAATTACCAATCCAAACTCAACCAAACTGGAGTCAGTTTGGTACCGTTAACACACGGAATGCCCAAGAGCAAACTCCGCGCTCTGCCTCTAGACTGGTCGAGTTTGGTTGAGTTTGGCTTGGGGTTTTTGAAGAACCTGATTGACGTGAGTTCAAATCTTTCCTGTCGCTGTAAAAGAAACTAACGTAGTTTTCTTAATAAATAACCAGAATTTTCTTCGTTTTAACGTTTGATTTTGATCTGATGGTGGGTTAGGGGGGCGCCAGAGTGGGCGGCCAAAAATTTAAGGGGGCGAGCACCCCCCCTTCCCCCCTTGGTTTAAACGAACTTAAAACGATGAAAGAATTTTCTTCTCGACCAAGGCCGACTGAGGTAGAAATTGCGTGTCTTGCCTCACGATTGTATGCTAGTTCTCACACGAGCCAGGAAGTTAAAGCCTCTTAGCCTAGCTTTGGAAAAAAAAACGATTTATACGATGTTAAAAACTTAATCAACTGGCTTGAGGCCAGGAGCTGAAACCTGCTGCTTCTCTCTCAGAAGGCCTTGTGCAAACGACGGAATACAAAGCAAGCATCTGTTTCTGCAAACTGGCATGTATGGCACAAGCGTCATTCATGAGAAAGGTAAGCCTATGCTGTATTTACCCACTTTTTCAAAGCTTCAAACTTCACGAGGACTATCTCAATTTTGCAGGATTATATTGGTCAGGTTTCCCTATAACAAAACGACTCCTCGAAATAACGAGGGAACTGATCTTGTGTGCTCAATTTGCGGATTTTTCTTCTGTAGACGCACGTGATTCCAGCAGTTTTCTTCAATCTTTGAAAATCCGGAACACGAAGCAAAAGCATTGTCGTTTGTGTTAAGCAAGCTAAGCTCAGGAATTGAATCCAGTGTGGATTCCAAGTCCAGATCAGATCCATGGTCTACACACCAAACCGCAAAAAAAAACATTTAAAACAGTGATAACTTTCGTATGAAATTTGTTCAGAATATTAAGATAAATGTTACTGTTTGTTGTTGTTTTTACGACGAGCATTGAGGGCACATGATTATCTAGCGAGCGCCAGGGTACTGTCGGTACCAACACCAGCATTTGCGTATAGTTGAGGCCTTTGACATATCGCTACACCCTCTGGTTTCTGGCGGTTACACTGGGTGATCGTATGCGTTCTATTAGCACCGCCGGGCAGGCAGTGCTTATTAGAGTTCGCGTTGCACTTGAATTTTCAAATAGTAGACAGGAAATTGGACCGACTCCAGAATGCAATGCTGCAACATTTGTAACAATTTGGCAACAACGGCAAGGCGCATAATACCGAATCTAGACACACGCTAGTGTGTCGCGCCAAGTTAGGCAACAATCATCACAACAAACATCACACCAGTTCAATTGTCGAGGTTGTAAACCATTGTAGCGCGGCGCCATAGCGTCAGTGTCTTATATCTTGAAGCATAGTTGGGCACATTTCAGCTACTTGGGGAAAAATAATAATGCGGTACAAAAGCTTAAATTGCGTTGAAATCGAGAGCAATGACCCACCTAACAAAAATTAACTCGTGTAGGAATGCCAGCTAAGCTGCTTTCAATGCAAAATATGACCCTGAATAATGTTGTAAATGTGTTATCTAGCTAGCTAGCTAATTCGCTCATCCCCATGTTAAATCCCATAGGGTGATTATTCATCGATACTGAGATAACGGGGAGGCTTCCAGCTATGAAATTGGACGAATGGGTGCAGTACAATACGAACTGCATACCTTTAATGGTTTGGAGCCTGGGGGCGTAACAGGGATGGCGTGGGAGGGCGCGTAAGTACGAAAATATTGTTATAACCATTGTTAGTATTGTCGGCATCTCTCTCTTGGACGGCCAAAGTTCGGACAATGAAAACGTGTATACTTACGTGCGTGCGTAGACACACACTGGTGTATCACGAAAATCTAAAAAACGTTGCAAAGAAATTGTATTCACGTCCAATTCACGAAAAATAAACCAACTGTAAAAACAAAGCAAAATAAACAAAGCCAAAAACTGGTAAAGAGGCTGCCAAGTTGAGAGCGGTTCGGCTCATCAAAGGTGTGACATCAACACACCAAATCTAACTAAATAAAACAACTTACAACAAAATTAAAACCAAACCAAAAAAAACCATAAAGAGGTGAGTAAGTTGAGAATGGTTCGGCCTATAGGAAAAAGGTAGTAGCAAATTGTTGAAAACCAATTTCTTGTTGACGTGGCACTTTATAGTACACATCTGCACGGTAGTGGAGTTGAGCCAATACACAATTAAAAAAAAAAGGAGTGATATCATATCAAAAATCAAAACTGGTAAAAGGGGCCGCCAAGTTCCGAATGGTTCGGCCTTTCAAAGGAGTGATATCAACACACCAAAACAGTCGCCAACTTAATCGCACCGAATAATACTTCGGACGTTAAATGAAAACTTGAACATTGCTACCGAGAGTGCGATTAACTTGGCGAATGTTTTGGTGTGTTGATATCACTCCTTTGAAGGGCCGAACCATTCGGAACATGACGGCCCCTTTTACCAGTTTTGGTTTTTGATATGTTAGAGTTCACTCCAACAAGCTACTACGATGCTTGTGGGCGGGAAAAGTGACATTGTCATTGTATCTTGTTCCAGTTAACGATAAGGTTATGGAAAACCAATATAAAATGGTGTTGATTGTGACATGCCAGCCTCCATGCGCACGTAGATATGTACATCACTAATCAAACAAACAAAACGGTTGAATATTTCACATACAAAACAACACAATGCAAAAAAAAAAAACTTATATAATACAGAAATTATGCGCACACAAACATTAAACATTTCAAACACAAACTGCGTTCACTTTCGATGTAACCACTGAGTAAAAACAGTCCTTGTTCCCTGGAATTGGAGTTCAAATTATAGTTCGTTGCGTTCGAGTGGATTCTAATCCGTTTTTATTCATGTATCTTCACAGCCGTGAGTATGGGGATACGAGCTCTAATGCCTTTTTTTCTAAAGGAAGACTCCTTTTTTTTTTGTTCAGTTAATTCTATTAGTATGCTTATACGCGACTCACTCATTCTCAACTTGTCAACAAAATGAGCAATGAACAGCATACCCTACCGCACTTGTTCCTGTCAAAATCCAGAGAGTCGCTCAGTCGTGCTGGAGCGGGGGAGGGGGAGAATCGAAGCTTCTTGGCCCGTCGTCAGCTAGGCCATTAATGCCTACCTCAGTCACGGTGTAGTGGTCCAGATTGCCACCGCGCCGCAGATTACAGAAATGTTAGAGGGTCAAGCAAAGCCTTGCGTCAACAACATGCCACCATTTTAACAGACGTTGCAAAGGCAGTACGTAGATAAAAGCAAGACAAGATAGTTGTTTTGAGTGAGACAATGCGTGCAGTGCCTATACCACGAAGATTCATTGTGAACTGGTGTGGCGATTATTGGTTCGTGCAACGGCTTCTCAACACCAACATCATAGCTAAGGGATTAGCAGGCAACGTAACGTAAGGTCGTGCTACAGGTTGAGGGTTATTCCAAATTAAAAACCTAGCTGATGGAGCGCTAAGTCGTGGTTCAATTCTAGTGATGTTTTATTTATTAATTTGAGCCTTGATTTACTGAGGCTCGCCCGATTTAAGAGGGCGACTTTTGCCTTAGCTTAGGGCCTTAAATGGAATGTCATAATTGTTAGGCTTATTCGGGATCAATTAGAATGATGATAGATTCTGGGCTATTATTTGGTTGGAATGGTTAATTTTACTGTTTCGGGGTTGCAGTTGGGGGGAATTGGGAGAAAAAGGGAAATATTTCTAATTATGATAGCCGAAATTACCTCTAGATGTGGGTTGATGGGAGGTTCGTGGCGGTGAATTATGGTTAACACTTAATTGTGGGAGCATAGGGGGAGCATTGATGGTTTCATAAGGGGGGGCGCAGAATGCTGAAGGGCTGTTACTGCCCGAGTACGAGTGCTAGACTTCGGGCAGTAGCAGACTTTGTCAAGAAGACTGGAATTGGAGTTTAAGGCCGAGGTCATGGAAATAAATTCAATTCGGAAGACCAAAGGAGCTCGAGCCGTTACAATCATTGATGTCAAACATTAAGTACAGGCAATTCATACGCTGCATATTGTTACAATAACTGATCACATGGCATCATCTCAACTAACAATGAATATAAATTTTGAAGTGACAATGGATCGTTACGATATGACGTCATGCGGACTTTGGGCTTCGTAGACTTCACAAATGACGTCATCAGACCAACTTCTCTGGGGTGAATAATTTCAACGTTTGAGATCCGGAATTAAACTTGCAACACTGGATACCCGACGGAATCTGAATCCATTATCCATATCCCACGAAGTTGTAGTATAGAGAAAAAACGTTCACACGTTATAATTTGTCAAACCGAGCAGTTATTTTCTTTCCTTTTTAAAGCAGTGGACATCTACTGGGTCCAATTCGGTTTCACTGGAAGTTCAATATAGCCAAATGCCGGTCTTTTGGCCGTTCAGTTAGCATGTAAAGAAATTCCCTGGCGAATGGCCGATATGGTCATTGGCTCCAGAAAGTGTTTGGTGAAAACACTGATAATGCGTGATCGGACATTATTTATACTTTCCACTGTAAAACTTAAAATCGACGCAAACATCAAATACTAAAAATAAACAGTTATTGTACAATTTGTTTAAACGTTTGCCTTTACCAGGACAATACCTAACAAACCGTTACCGCCAAGCAAATTAGGCCAAAATACAGGCAAACCCGGAATTAAATACTAGAGAAATGATCTTTGGCAGGAACGTTCGTATATATCAGGGTAATTATTTTCTAGAAGTATAGAAAAATCCGCCTTGGCGAAAAGCTGCCATCTTGGAAAATGGCCGCCAAACAATGTTACATTATAGCTGTAACTCCAGCATAGTCGAGCCTACAGGAAAACATCCCTTACAAATGATGTGTGGCGTTTTGGATTATGTAATTAGTATTCAATTGGCTCTACCTGCTTTATTCAGCTGTTTTATGGAAAAATTGTTCTAATATAAGCAAAATTGTTCGTTGTACCATTCTCTACATCATTTGTATGGGATGCTTTCCTGTAGGCTCGAGTATGCCGGAGTTACGGCTAATGTAAAATTGTTTGGCGGCCATTTTCCAAGATGGCGGATTTTCCCCAGGGAGGAGTTTTCTATACTACTAGAAAATAATTACCCTGATATATACGAACGTTCCTGCCAAATATCATTTCTCTAGTATTTAATTCCGAGTGAAAAGTTAATTTGCTTGGACTAATAGTGTAATTATAACCCTTCATGCTCACTCGCTTGCTATTTATTTGTTTTCTACAGCAATAGAACCTTCAAGGGGCCAGATATCATCCGTTTGCCTGGAGGAACAACTCGTCACATCGTTGTTATTTTACGATCGATGCTTGCAGCGTGTTATTAAAACACTGTTTTATGGTACTTCCATATCTGGAGTGGCAACAGCGGCATTTCTACAACAATTTTGCAAGTAAGTTAAGTGTGGCGACATCTGCCAGCCATTTATTTGTTTAAGTGTTGCTTTGGGTAGCTTACATCCTGGTACTGTTGCACGGTGGGCCTTCTCGAACATGGGCCCTCCGATTCGTTTAGTATATGGGTCTTTTCACTGCACGGCGATCTAAGTGAGATCAGTGAATTATTAGTGAGTTCTTTCATGTTTTAGTATTAGTTAGTTACGCAAGCGTTTCTAGTATAGTATGTGATGGTAAATAGTTGCGGTAGCTCTTACAGTAGGCCAGCCGCCAGTGGTAAAGTCGCACATTGCCATACACTGACATGGTCTTGTAGCAGTTACAGTGAGCGATGGTAATAGGAGAATGTTACGTTGTAAGATGCGTAGTAGCACTTACAATTATGTAAGAACTTAGATATATACATACCAAAGAATTTCAATATGACCCCTTCACAAATTGTCAATAAAAAAAATGAAGGAAAAAAAGTACCAAGCAGACCGAGTTTGGAACAATGGAGATCCAGCTCACTGAGTGAACGAAGCGAGTTTCAGTTTTAGCACGTTGTTTGTCTGTGTGTGTGTCTGTTTGTTCCGGAATTTCGGTCAAACACATGAGCGGATTCGAATGAAATTTGGTAGAAATTTCTTTGGAATAAGGCTGAACGATGTATGTACTTCAATTTATATTTGTTGCTAAAAATCCAAAATGACAGGCAAATTGGTGTCCAAAAAACGTTTTTTTCTTTTTGGCTTATCTCTTCTAAATCGTTCATACATTGAACACAGACTGCTGCAGAATAAAATATTCATCAAAAAAGGTCACATTCAACTTTTTCTTAAAATTCAAGATGTTCTGCCATAAAAGGCATACAAAAATTGGTTTACGGTCCAAATACATGAAGCGATTTAAATGAGATTTGGTAAGAATATTCTTTGAAATGAGGCCGACCAACGTTGGTACATGATTTTTAATAGAAATCCAAAATTCCGCCAAAATGACACGAAACTATTGCACCAGAATTTCGTCCACAACACGGTCCGTCGATCCTATTACCTTCTGTAAGGTAATACCGAAGGTAATAAGATCGACAGACCATGTAAAAAACAAGTTTTTGGCTTGTAACCTTTAATTCTTTCATTAGATTGAACACCAAGTTCGATTATTCAGAACTGCATATTCATCAAGAAAGGGGTCATTAAGTTTTGTGAAAATTCAAAATGGCGGCCCAAAATAGTTTGAAAAATTTCGCTATAAATTTCGTTTTTATGAAAAAATTTTGCTGTTAAAAAAACGAAAAACTGTTCTCGCTTCAGTTAGGGCGCGTTTACACATCGACTCGCCTTTGCATTCTCGCAGCTAGAACTCAATCGCGATGGCAAAGGTGACATTGCCATGGTAACAACGCTAAATGGATTAGATAAATCCGACATCGTTTGAGTAAATACTTGCAGTCTTATAATTCGTGTCAATAATATAAAGAATTCCTCATGACGAAACAATTTTCCCAAACGCTTCTGAACTCACGTTATTTGCTGTTTTCGGTGCGAGGTGGCAGACATAAAACCGCCGCCATGTTGGAATTTGAGGTGATTTCTAGCATCCAGCTGCGAGAATGCAAAAGCGTGTGGTTGCATAAAGGTGCCCTTATATCCAAACGCGTGAAGCGATTCGAACGGAATTTGATAAAAATATGGAATATGGATAGGGAATGCGAATTAATGACGAAGGTACTTGACCGGGGAGTACTGTGACGAGCAACTTCTCAACTCCAATCTAGGGGGGGGGGGGGGGAGTGACTTTTTTAGATCGTTCATCCTTATATGTCACTTCATTTTATTGAAATGACTGAACGACAGGTAATGAATAAAATAAACGAAATTAAATACTGAAACGACCTAAAAAAATTTTCCCGCCGCTTGAATTTACAAAATACAAAACTGCCCTGACCCTGACATAATAATCGCACATCTATAAAAATAAGTCGATCGTTTAGTTCTTATTCAATAAAAAAAACCTTAATTTTCAATTGAAATTTTTTTTATTGGGGGGTAGGGTGGGAGATTAATTTAATTTGGGGGAACTCCTCAGCTACTCAGGGTGGGGAATGGGCACCCTGGCTTGATTTTATACCAAATGATACAGAGGCGTAACTTCAAAATTGGGGCCTGGAGGCGGTAGTGCAGTGGAGCAACCCCTTCTTAAAAAAAATTCAGTTATTGCCACACAAGGTGAGCACAGTGGAAGGCCCCTTTCATTAAAAAAAGAAAAGCAGTTTTGCCACGCAAGGCAAGAGCCCAGTAGAAGCCGCCTCCCTCCCCCCCCCCCTCATAAAAAATTGTTGTTTTTGCAACATAAGGTGAGAGCCCATAAAAAAGTGCATTGTTTTTATGGGTCGCCTCCCTCCCCCCTTCATAGAAAATATATTTTTTTTGCCACATAGGCGAGAGCCCAATGAAGTGCCCCCCATACAAAAATGAAACAATTAAGTTTTTGCAACGCCAAGAACAAACCCTTTCACGAAACTCTAGATTTTGCGGTTACAATCAAATTTTAAATTGTGGCCAGTGTGGCCAAAGTTGGGGGTCCGGAGGCGGCTGCCTCTTCTGCCTCATTGTAGTTACACCACTGAAATGATAACACTTCAAAATGGCATCCAAAACGGCGTCAAAAAGAGTTTGTGGCGTTTATTTTCATTTTTTATTTTTAAGTATTGATCCAATAGGTGTTCAAAATCGCATAATAAGATCAAGGAGGGAGGCAGTGATAACACGTCGTTGTAGTTTTGAAATGGTTGCTTTCCAGCTTCGATAATGTCATGAAAGGATTCAGGTTGTGTCTGTTGCAAAATTCTGGTAAAGTTCGATGCCAAAGTCTTTTTTTAATTTTTTATTGTATTCAGTTCTGGGCGTGAGGGATCGCAACTTCTTTTTAAGCCTTGTTGAAAATACATCTGTGGTTTAATGTTTTATTTTGGTAAACTGCTTTACACGAAGCCCTTTTAAGATGTGGAAGCTGGGATTCGGGCATAGAGCAGTGACATTTGCCGCCATAATGGCTCCAAGTATGGGTACGACCTAGCATTTGGAGGGCATAGCTACAAGGTGCACTACATAAAAATGGAGGGAAAAACAACGAAAGAGCGGATTTCTTAGGCTTAAAATAATGTTGTTTTATCCAACAACAAAGATAGCGCGTTTTAGGTCTAAGAAACCCACTCTTCACAGCATCGGCTTCAGTATGACGCCCTTCTGTTTCTCTCCGCAGTGACCCTTGCAGCTAACCCATTAAGGCTCCAGCATAGAGTTATATACAGTAATACTACGTTGTGTCACTGCTCTACAGGAAAGCTAAGTCTTGTTTTCTTTGAAGGTGGTTGTAGTCGGATGTCAACTTATCGTCGAGACGCGGAGCTGGACTTGATGGAAACCGTTTTGGTTTTAGGGCAGAACACCAACTAGGCTATTGCATGTTGTTGTTTTTCAAAAAAATTAAAAATAATTTTCTTTTTCCATTTCTTTTTTAGTACGGAAGTGAACATTCGGTTAGAAAAGTGTCAAGAGGATTTGGAAGCAGTTTTGGGATTATGCGTGAACCAAAAACAAAGACAGCTACTAGACACTCTCAAAGCAGCTAACTGGGCTGGAATAATTTATATCTGCAGGACCTCTGGCAGGCCTTTAGCAGGTAAAACAGGAGCATGTAAAGACTTACTTATGTGGGAACAAGGAGTGGTGGAAAGTATATCTTACAATAATAATACGCCAGCAACCCCGGCCCAGCAAAACCTATACCCAGATTGCCCACGCCATCGGCCGTTGCTATGCGTCAACAGAGAAGGAGTTGGGAAGGTGGGGCCTGGGGGGGCCTCGTTCTGTTAACCCTTTTTTTTCAGAAACCTAGTCCAAGCCCCAATTACAGTCGAATTTCTTACTGTGCCTTTTGGGTAAGTCGTGCAATGGCTAATCCCACACATTATTCTGCTGTTTTCGTTAGGCTTATGCCACTACTTAGGCCTAACGTCATCGGATCTTTCTCTAATTTAATACGGGGATGTATTTTGACCTGGACGTTCGTTTTTCGGGTTTTGGGCGATAGGCATATTTTTAGGCCTATTTCGTTTTTAAGCCTATATTTCAATTTGACTATTCAGTAGACAATTTTCGCTCATATTCATTCCGTTAACTCTATAGGACCAGTCATTTTTAATTGGATTTCAGCCAGGATATTAAGAATATTCGTTGTTCAGCACTTTGCGTTGTGGATTTCACAAGCACTACAACAACATACTATAAATTGCAAATATTTCAAATCGTAAAACTTTACGCACCTACGTTATTATTAATACATGAATGGTGGTTGGATGCACCATTTGAAAATTGGTGAGCGGAGATATATAATTTGTATGTTCATGCGGCGCCAAATTAAGTTTCTTTTTACACCTTTTGGTTATGCTTAGTGAACACTTATGATGTCAGGCTTACTAACACGAAACAACGTCGATTTTCGTTCGCTTCGCTCACTCAATCAGTGCTTCTTGTGACTGTGTGTGAGCCGGAAACGCGTTCGTTAATTGTCGCCATGATAGTGTTATTCAAGCTGGCTAAATGTGTCCCATGGAGTAAGGCAATATTAATTGAAAGGCTTGATGGGCAAAGTTCCTTTTTTTTTCTTTTTCAAAAACCCTAGCCTAGCTCTCCGTTAATATTAATTTAATAACGCTGAACAAACCGGATGCTGATTTCCACACGGGTTTGAATTTCTTTCAGTACATTTTTGCGTAACTGGCAACGCTGATATTTGTTCGCTTGGCTCCACCGGAAATATATAAATAGTTGACTTGAGTTAATTTATTACGTCTTTGAGCAACAAATTCCAAACCTTTAACCCACCGATATATCCATATTTCGCGACGTGCACCGAATAATGTTGAAGTATTTTATTTTTTTTCATTTGCAAAGGTGTGAACGCGCGCGCGTGCAATGATTGTTGCTGCCCACTTTGAAACAATTCAGCTCAGCTCTGAAAGCACGCATCTATGAAATAAATGCGAGCTATTTCTCTCGTTTCAAGCTGCAATTTCGACTAAATTAACAACGGTAGCTTAATTTTGTATGCACGTTGAGTTGATAAACGGATTCCTTCATTTTACCCATCAACAATCACCAATTTTGGCGAAAGTTTGATTTACCAGGTACGGCAGCAATTCCGTAATATACGTGCGCCAAGCATGACGAAAACATTCATGCAGCCTAATAGTTTATGATGATAAAAGAGACGTGCTGATTGAGTGAGCGAAGTGACCCAAAATCAGTGTTTGTTAGCCGTATATGCACGTTTATTACACCAGTCCGGAGGGCGGGCTTCCTCTAATACAGGGAAGATTTTTTAATCAGTATTTTGCGTATACCGGCTAACAAACACTGATTTTGGGTCACTTCGCTCACTCAATCAGCACGTCTCCTTTACCATCATGAAACCCCTTGCCTTCGTGTCTGCAGTGATAGCGTGGAGATACCGAATTTTTATTACGGGGACTGTGAAGAACTGTTTATTCCTTTACCTTTACTGTAAGCTTTGACCACACGGTCCCATGTTAAAGCCGCATTTTTTACGCTAATATCTCCACCATCTGGTATTTTTCGAGTAAATATCGTATGCAAATTTTGTTGGACTTGGTCAACAAGCATACCAAAATTCATTGAAATCAGCCGAAGCAACCAGGAAACCAGGAAATTAGTTTTTAGCATGTTCTTGTTGTTGGCACGACACGTTTTTACTAAGCTCTCTACAGATCAAACTATTTGTGTTATAAAGCTGGTTCTTAGCTCATTTTACAGATACTGCTTTGTAGATTTCCCTTGCAGTAAGGCCTTTTCTAATTGGTCAAGTGGTTAAGGGGTTAGGGTGCTCCGAACGACCAAATGGATTGTTATACATTGTTTTAAACATTGTTATTATGCAACATTGCCAATCAGCAAACGCCAGCTGCAAGACAGACTGAAGATTGAAGGGTTTGTTTCCGGCAAACCGTAATTGATAAAGATACAAAACATTAAAACAAGCTAATCTAAGATGCATGGTACACCAAAGTAGCACGAATTAGAAAACAAAAACGAACTCGTGGAGATAATGGAACCTAACCGTAAAACTCTTGGCGCCATTTTGTTGATAAGCACTCTTGTGCATGGCTGTAAACGGTAATTTATTCCGGAAGCGAAACTATACAAGTGTGATTGGTTGAAGCGACTTCTAATATGGCTTTCCTATTGGGTAAATAACAATTAAAACGACCAATGAGATTCGGTTTTACTTCTCTTGACCATACATGGTAATCAGTATCGTAATTGTATTTTTTTGGGCCTAGAATTTCGTACTCTGGGAGGCCAAGACTGCATCAGGGCAACAGAGAACGAGCGAGGACTATGCATCAGAGAAAATCCCTTGCTTAGCATGTATATTACAGAATACAGAGGACCCTTTTGCGAGTGAGTATCTTAGTATTTGTTTAAAAAGTGTACTTATACATTTTTCAATATCATGTTTCATCAGGGTTGTGACAAGGAGTTTTGGACAGTGTTAACACTCTGACTTAGAATGTAACAGGACTAAAGACACCCACTGAGCGAATTTTGGTACTGCAAAAATGCCGACACCAAACTTCGTATAAGTACTAGAAAAACTTTAATATACTTCAAAGGACAAATACGGCATTTACATGTTTTTCGCATTAATAAGTCTTTAACTCTCTTAAATACAAATGAAGCATTTTATATAATAAAACAAAGGAATTTGAGATTTTACCATTTTTAGGATTGTTTCTCGCCAACAGATGTCGTTGTTAGCAAAGTGTGTCAAGCGATTTAACTAATATGCATGAATTTTTTATTTCCACCCCCCCCCTAAAAAGAACAAACGTTCGATAACAAATAAAAAGGCAAAAGTGTAACATCTGAAAAAACGTACCAGTTGCTTATAAACTGCATGGTTAACAGAATTTGTTAACAACGACATCTCGTGGCGAGAAATGTACTATATTTGGTAATTAATTGTTCGTTTTGTAATTATGTAAGAAGGTTAAAAAGTCCTTTAAAAACCTCGATAAAGTAGCTATCGTGGCATCTGGATGGTGTCTGTACATAGGTTTGGAATACCTAGGGTATGCCTGGTTACCAAGGTCATGTTTAAAATAAAACAGTAGTATTTGTATCTGAAAACTTTAGTGTTTATTTTGTAACACATGAGAAACCTAACCGTTTTCGTTAAACACAATTAAAAAATAAAACATCAGTTGTAATATACCCTACCGTACTGTTATATTTTAAACACTCTTCGCTACATGGGCTTTAAGCTTGTTTATAAATTGGTGCAAATTAAATGCTGATGTTTTATGTTAAATGCAGTTATATAAATGCTAATGTTTGAAGGGTTTGTTCTCAGAAACACATGTTGCGTTTTTCAGCTAAAATCGTCGAAACTTTTTTGTAGGTGTGTCTAATATGTGCTTATTTTAAAATACGTTTTTGCATTACACGTTGTCTTTATTTTTATAGAATCGTCCAACCTTTGGGCTTAGAGTGTCTGATGAATGCACTATCAGAAGCAAGCTGCTCAACAACGGCAAGGGATTTTCTTGGTGGATATTACCGATCCTTAATCAGTGCCACTCCTTGCAAAGGGGTTGGAGTGAGAAGTTCTATTGTGTACATAGTAGCAACTATTGCGGTGGTTATGTCAAGTTTTCTAAATGAATAAAATTAATTTATATAGCAATGTGGTGTTGCCACGTCGCTTATACACCGCGACACGTTGCTGCAGTTGAAAAGTTACTTAAAAAAAATCGAAGTTTCTTAAGTTAGTTATTGAAACTGTTTTTTGAAAACGTTATTTAGAAACTTGTGGAGTAAAAAAGCACAGAAACAGATTATTAAAGTAAAAAAATAGCAGTGCTACGAAATAAAAAGACGAACAACGTTTCGAAAATAATTGATGAAAATAATCAATTATTTTCGACATCAGGTTTATGAATTAAAATTTTAAAATATGGTATGGCAAGTCATCACATGTTTAAAATCATAGCACAATAATTTAAAAAGAATAAAATAATAAAAAGCCAAAAAATCACCATTTCTTCTTTCAAAAGAGGCAGAAAACTGTGGTCGAAGTGAATAATCCAACCTACTCCTTGGAAATCCAAATTGCAATTCAAGATGTATGCAAATCGGGTCACATGGTTTCATATAGGTATGGTCCATTCGTAACAGCTATGAGGGTTGCGTAGTATGCCTCGAAAATATATCAAGTTTAAGATGTTTTATTATATTTTGACACATTTTCGACGCATTCTACGCAACCCCCATAGCTGTTACGAATGGACCATGAAACCACGTGACCCGATTTGCATACATCTTGACTTGCAATTTGGATTTCCACAGTTCGACCATAGTTTTCTGCCTCTTTTGGGAGGAGAGCGGTGGTTTTCGGTTTTTTATTATTTTATTCTTTTAAAACTCAAGTGGGGATTGAGTACCGCATTGTCGTCCATTGATTGTAAGGCTGGCCGCACACCAAATTAGACAAACAAATGTCTCGCGACGAAACGTTGCGAGACAGAACGTCGCATCTGGTGGAGAGACCTTACCAGACGTAACTAGAAGGAGCTTCGTTTTGTTGTCGTGAGACGCCTAAAGACAAAGTGTAGCATCCAGTGTGTGGCGCTCAGCTCATTGCTTTGGTTTTGGAGATGTCTGCAGCACGTTGAGACAGGATATGATAGAATGTCCTGTCGCGCAACTGAACGTCTAATTTGGTGTGCGGCCAGCCTTAGAGTGGCCGCACACCAAAGTCGACAAAACGTCGTTGCAAGACGAAACGTCGCGAGACGTTGCATCTGGTGGAGAGACCCCATCACACGAAACTAGAAGATGCTTCGCTTTGTTGTCGTGAGACGCCTAAAGACGTCTCGCAACAACGTCGCATCTGGTGTGTGGCGCTCAGCTCATTCCTATGGTTTTGGAGACATATGCAGCATGCTGAGACACGTTTCGACAAAATGTTTTGTCGTGAGACGATTTGTCGACGCTGGTGTGTGGCCACCCTTATTCCTCCGCCCCCCCCCCCCCCCCCAACTTGGAATGAGTGTCTGATTTCATGGCAAGCTTTCAGTTCGTAATCGCTTGTTGGTCTTCACCACACCAACACTTGCAAGGTGAAAACTCCCCATGGTGCTAAAACCCATTTGGAAAGCAGTTTTGAAGAACATGCACCGGTTGGCATTAAAAATTTCTTCAAAATATTATAAACTACTTACATGAGGGGGGGGGGGGGGGTTGGGGCTTGCACCCAGAAGCTAAGGAATTTTCAGAAATTTCGACTGCTGAAAGTGTCATTTTTGAGGCCTATAATTGTTTTTTCTCTAACTTGATCGTATTTTTTCACTCCCTCCCCTCATATTAACACCACCTAAAAATTTAATGAACCCCTCAATCAAAAAAATCATTACCCCCAATTTCTTCCGTCCGCCTCCCCCCCCCCCCAACGATTAATGACGGGTCCCTATCCCTTTTTTGTTGAAAATAATATATTAAACGTTCTTATATCTAGACACACGCTAGTGTGTCGCGCCAAGTTAGGCAACAATCATCACAACAAACATCACATCAATTCAATTGTCGAGGTTGTAAACCATTGTTCTAGTTTTCATTTAACTTTCGAACTATTAAGCGGTGCGATTAACTTGGCGAATGTTTTGGTGTGTTGATATCACACCTTTGAAGGGCCGAACCATTCGGAACTTGGCGGCCCCTTTTACCAGTTTTAGTTTTTGATATTATCTACAACTGTTAGGGAAGTAATTCATTCTGCAAAAGTCTGGAGCACGGAGTAAAACTTTTCAAATCGTCTCTAGCACGAAATAATTCCAGATGGATGCATTATTTACGTCATTCAGGAGCCATTTTGAGTGGTCGCGTTTAGAAAATCATTCCCAGAATTCATAGTTTGTTCATGCAAAGTTTATCATGCCTCAACCAACTTTGACCTTCCATAGTAAACTTTGCCGGATAAAACTTTGACGTCATGTGTTGCATCAGTACGACCCGACATATCATAATATATGGATCTTAAAATCTGAAGGATATCAAAATTCGCTTCGTTTTCGGGTCAGCCATTGTTTACACGTGTTATGAACGTTGAGACAAATGTAGATGTAGATGAAATGCAGGCGTGTTGAGCAACGTGATGCACGAACTGTGAGCAATAATCGCATGGTTTGTGTTGAAATAATCAGTACATCGATTTTGTGATGCTCTTGGAATTCAAAAGAAATTACATGAAGTGTGGTTCGACGCCAATGGAGGGAGCTAAGTGAATGATATGGCTAGACACAAATTAAAAACAACTTGCAAACAAAACTACGTTTATTAAATACTCGAGTTTGATTTAATACTTGACGCTTTCGTTGCAAACTTGACTCGAGACTTAAATTTATTCTAACCGCATGGGCCCCCCCCCCCCAAAAAAAAATACAAAAGTCAATTGTTTTTATCCCTGCTTTCACATTTACTATTGATTAAAAAATGCATCAAAGTACGCATTCATCATATCATTCTTTTTATTATTATGATTATTGCTGCACAACTTTCATCACCACATGAACTTTTCTATCAGCTTCCAGGGCTTTCACACATTCCGCAACGTCTTTGTAGGGGAACATTTCCTTCCTCACTTTCTCAACAATGTCAGGTTGCAAACATAGCTGTAATTTGCCCTTGAAATCTTTCCAACATTTTGGGAAGTCCAGGTTGGCAATATCCCTAAAATCAATACAAAAGAAACGTATTATTATAGGAATTTACCCATAAAAAAGTATACAGAAATTTATAATGTGTGACCGTTTAAAATGCATTATCAATATTTTGTGGTATGAAAGCTTAAATTCATGTAGAACAACGCATTTTGCTGTTTAAAATTGGTTAGTAGCACACTCAGGCTCGGACTGGACAAAGTGCCAGTGTGCCAATGGCACAGGCGCCCTTTGGCTACCATACTTTCGGCGCCCCTTTGGTAGTAGCTTTTTCCTCTCCTCCACGCGAAGAAAAATGAATGGTTTTTGATTCCCTATTCACCGACTTTTCCATTCGGGCTCAAATTCTCCTTCTCTCTTCTTCCGTCCTTTGTTGCGTTTTTAACGCATTTTTTAAACCCACCAACCCACTCATCCCACTCCAAAATTCCAAAAACATTATTACTTGAAAGATAAAATGTGTGTTGAACGCACTCCTAAGCCAGAAATGACGACAGAGTATGAAAATAAACAAAGCTTCTTGAGCTCGACCCCGACTTTGCATCTGCTTGGGAAGCTTAGACCATTTCCCAAAACCCCTATTTTGAAGCACCATAACTTCATCAGAGTTTCCTGTAAAACGCGTGGCGCCCCTCCCCGGTCATTTCGATAAATGGCACAGGTGGCCTTTCCTACCCAGTCCGACTCTGAGCACACTTAAAATCCAACTGCTCTCACCCATAGAGATCTCTAGACAGGCTCTTTCGCCCTAGTTTGGGCTCGTCAGTAGAAGAATACTCTGTGGACGAGAGCGCTATAGAACCTTGCTGATGATAAATTAACAAGCTCAAAACCGGACTACCTTCAGCAATACAAGCTAAAATTAAGCAGAGATTTCTGATATATGGGGCTCCATTCTGCAATGCCAATTCCACAAAGCTAAAAAAAAGTTTCTATTTTTTTGCATGCTGAAGCTAGTCCAGTTTTGAGCCTATTAATTAGTAGCACCACTGTCTAATATCGTAGTAAATTGTAGAAATTTGACTACTAGCCAGTAACTCATCTAAGGACGACAACCCATCCACCCCATCAGCAAATCCATCGGCATGTACCCGTCGGTGGCTTTCTTTATTCGATTGCAGAATAGGCCGCTCACGAGCTGTTTCTCGAATGGCATTACTGATGCCAATTGAACCAATGAACCGATTTTCAAAATTTAAAGCTTAAAACGTAGTCCGTAACGTTGACGCACATTACTGTGGAACACTGTATTAAGTTTACCTCCAATAGAGCGAAAATTCTCCATAGCACACTGACTTCCACACTAGCCTACAGATAGTTCCTTATCTAGCAAATTTTTGACTACAGCCTGTAAGTGTTTCTTCTTTTTACATTTTTCGTTGTGAAAACGATCACCATCCGAGTTTGAAATTGCCGCTTCGCGTAGCCTCCCGAATTTAGAAGGCCCTTCATCACTGCCAAGCCTCACGTCTTCAGTAGACCGTTCCCAACCTCTCCGTTTCCATTTTGCATCCAGTTGTTTTCGCAGATCAACTCCAATTAGGTTAGTCACTTCAGAGGAGGAAGGGTCCTGTATATTCATCAGTAGTATATTTCTAATTTCATGGAACTTCATTGCAATAGTTTCCAAGCTTCTCAGATGTCTGTCCCACCTAGAATTCGAACGAATCAGTGTCTCTGCTCTGTCCCACATCATTTCCCGCATCACGTCCCACATCTGTCCCAAATCACGTCGCTGACTTTCCTAGATGGAGTAAGTAGCTAGATACAGGAGATTTTGAAAGATATTGGCTTGGCTTCGTTTCTCAAGAACGTAGAGGGACTGGGAAAGAAGATTCGAAAGAAAAATAAAGTGGAGAATGCCAAACAAATGCAACGGCAGACCCAGAAATCTCAAGGAAATACGGCAAACACCAGAGAAGGAGTGCAATTCAAGGATGCGATGCCGTATACATTGGCGAAACGAAAAAAGGTGTTCGGACATGGCTTGGCTATCGTATGGGGAATATGAGGAACGAAAAGAGGGATAACGGCATAACAGTTCATTGCATGGAAAACCAGCATGAAATGATGTGGGACAGAGCTGAGACACTGATTCGTTCGAATTCTGGATGGTACAGACATCAGAGAAGTTTGGAAACTATTGCAATGAAGCGCCATGAAATTAGAAATACACCACTGATGAATATTCATGGCTCTTCCTCCCCTCAAGAGTCTAACCTAATTGGAGTCGATCTGAGAAAACAACTGGATGCAAAATGGAAACAGAGAGGTTGGGAACGGCCTACTGAAGACGTGAGGCTTGGCAGTGATGAAGGGTCTTCTAAATTCGGGAGGCTACGCGAAGCGGCGATTACAAACTCGGATGGTGATCGTGTTCACAACGAAGAATGTAAACAGAAGAAAGACTTACATTTGAAGAGCCTGAAGAAGACTGCAGGCTGCAGTCGAAAATTTGCTAGATAAGGAACTATCTGTAGTGTGGAAGTCAGCGTACTACGGAGAATTTTCACTCTATTGGAGGTAAATTTAAAACGTAGGTATTAACAAGGATCACCTTGTTAGTTGAACGCTACTTTATTGCAAATGATTTCTTAAAAATTGTTCATCTCAATTATCTCATATCGCAATTGTTTCGTATCAAAATTCTAGTTATTTAATTTACCTTAAATATTTCCAAGCAAAAAAAAAACAGGCATTGGTTTTTTAATACCTAAAGTATAAAGTATGGATGTAGCCTTAGAATAAACGTAATGTTCTAAAGGTACAGATGCTAGAAAAACGACATGTAAATCATTAAGCATCACACTTATAATACGTGTAAACGAAGCTCCAGCTTGTTCTTTGGGATGTTGGAGATCTTTATACACCCAATAGTGCGACACTGATGTCTTACATGTCTTTTTCTTGTACTGTTCCTTTAGAGCGTTAATTTTTTTTAAGGCTTACATGCGTATTTCAGACACGTAAACGTTTTTTTTTTTTGCTACGGTAATTTGTACATCAGGCAACATCATCGGCTTTGCTTCTGAAAAAAAAAGAAAGAAATGTAGTATGTAATCAAATTAGGTTACAGGCATAATTACCTGCAATAATGCTTCAAAGAAAGCCAATCCCTCGTCGCCTTGGAATCGCACTCAATGGCTGCCGTAGAAATCTCAATAAGTTGCAAGTCATCACTTCTCAAACAAACTTTATCTTTATCTTCCAGATAACTTAGATCTATATCATCATCATCGGGTAAATAGTAACAACGTGCATTTGGGATCACTGGACAAAGAAACGAAGAGTTAAGATTTTCATTAAAAATCTTCTGTTCACTGAACAAAGCTTAACCATAATGGACACATTTAAAGTTATGATGTTTGATGTCACAAAGATGAGGACGGAAAGGAAAGGAAAGGTAGAAAAAAACATATGAATTAAAACGTAGTGATATTAACTTAAATAATGCTTTTGTCTGTTGAGATCGCTCCTTTGAAGGGCCGAACCATTATCTCCATTTACCAGTATAGCTTTTTGCGTGATCAGGTATACCAAGGTTTAATTACGGTAGGAGGTTTGCACGCACACGCAAAGTTTTGACTTTCTCAGAGTACCCTCGCACAACTCTGACCCACGCTGCCCACCCCTTGAAGGAATCGAAACGCACACTTCTTGTAGTTGAACCAATGTAATGGCAATCCAGGGAGCGAACTTTAAGTACAATTAATCTTACAAATCTGTCCAAGACTTGGGAAGCACATCTTTACCACAACAGACAAGGTTGAGTACAAACTTACTCAGGTTCCACTACGCAAGTCGGTTGATCATAGGTTGAACACACAGATCACAGTCTTAGGCTATGAGATTTCGCAACTGCACAACTGGAATTTGCCATGCTAAATGACTTAGCCTAACACAGGGTTGATACTACGTCTGTCAACACTGAAACGCAACCACAGAATAATTTCACAGCACATTTGTTCAGAATAGGAAAGTTTTAAAAGTCAGCGGCTTGCGAGTCGCTTGCAAGCGGAAACGCTTGCCCGTTTGTTATTTCAATGGGAAAGCGTTCCCCGCTGCCAAGCGACTCGCAAGCCGCTGACTTTTAAAAACCCCCTAATGCCTCGAGGTTGGATGGTTCACACACATAGGATATCGCGATATCACGAGATCTTGTGCAAAATCTTTCCACTACTCGCGTTGTTTGTTTGCAATCGACCATTAGGGAGCGTTTACGCAGCGACTCGCCTTTGCATTCTCGCAGCTAGAACTCAATCGCGATGGTAAAGGTGACATTGCCATGGTAACAACGCTAAATGGATTAGCTTCATCCGACATCGTTTGAGTAAATACTTGCAGTCTTATAATCCGTGCCAATAATATAAAGAATTCCTCATGACGAAACAATTTTCCAAAACACTTTTGAACTCACGTTATTTGCTGTTTCCGTTGCGAGGCGGCAGACATAAAACCGCCGCCATGTTGGAATTTGAGGTGATTTCTAGCTTCTAGCTGCGAGAATGCAAAAGCGAGTGGTTGCCTAAACGTGCCCATATGCCCCATTCATGCACAGTGTCGGATTGGGCCACCCGGCAACCCAAGGATCGCCGGGGAGACCCCCCCCCCCTCCATTACCACGAGGCCCTTGTTTCAAAACATAAATCACAAGATTTGAAAAATTTGAAATTAATTCGCATGAAAACGGCATGTTTAAGTTGCAGGAAAACGTTTCAAATTCCCGCTGATTTCTATATATCACTGGACTCCTCTCTTCCCCCCCCCCCGCCCCCTCCGCAACTTCCCTCCCGCCAAAACACCCTCTCCCCAACACAATACACACACTACAGCAGGTCGTAATATAATTGTTTCAAAAAAAAATTGAAAACTGAAATAGGTTTGTGTGAAAATAGCATCTCTTAAAGGGCAATTACATCCATTTTGACATGCATGTTTGACTTTTGGATCACTTACATACAATAACTAAACACAAGAATTGCGGTAAGAATACGTTACTTACGTCCGATATAACAATTTAATTACTGCATCACCAAAACACGACACGGAG
>JAHWFP010013801.1:325-41184 GCA_023313725.1 Lithobius niger
TCATTTATATTGTCTCCACGTAGTGCTTAATTTTGCACGTCGTATGAGGTGCAACCTCGGGAATTTTCGTCCCTGCTCTTCGGTCAAATCGTAAAACTTTGCACGAATGCATTCTTTGGTCTCTGGAACAGATGGGTTACGGTTCTAAGCCTTACAGTTCTAAAGGATGTAAGCTACCATTCCTAAGAAATGCTTAAAATAAAATAAGTATAAAAAGTCAACACAATTCGAAAGATATGCCAACAGTCACACCAACCAACTCAACCAAGCCTGCAGTACGAATAATAAGAGAAGGAAGTGGGCAAAATCTTTAAATGGTGGGTCCCTGTATTTTGATTGGTGGAAAGGTGTTGATGCCAGCTTTGTTGCATAACTTTAATGTAGGTGATTCGGGGAATCAGGTGATTGTGTATAGGTGGTTTGGTTTTACTGCTTCTTTTATGTATAATAAACAGTTTTATTTTATGGCCAGCGCTTGTGTGGGCATTAACTGAGTGCCTGTACTGCCTACGAGCATCGCATCAGAAGGGCACCTTTGCAATTGATACGCTTATGGAATTGCAGGCACCGTGTGTGCATTTTAGCTCTGTGTTTGGCTCCTCCCACTTCTTAAAGTCACCCGATAACTACAGAGAAGTATTTCAGAATTCATTGAAAACGGAATTTTAACGATAAAATTTATTTTTATTTATCCTAAAATACTTACCTTTAGTGTCAACCCACCCGCTGTTCCCACTCTCGCAGCACCGGAGTGTTTGCTAAACGGCTGTGAGGGACAGGACGTAAAAGCAGGGATGCCATGTGGTGGGGGGCAATGTAAGTTTCTTCCATTTAACTTTTGGGTGTAGAGTATAAAATAAGCGATTTTAGTTAATAACTAAGGTAAGTATTTTAGGTCACTTAAAATCAAAGCTGCTTTCATCCATAGAGATCTCTAGACTGACTGTTTTGCCCTTGTTTGGGTTCGTCAGTAGAGAATAATCTTGATAATTGATTGTTGAAAACAGATTGTTACGCACAATTTCAGAATCAAAATACTGTACCAGTATTCTTGCAAATTTTGAACAGACCGACGACGTCCGTCTTCATCAGGCCTAACCTACACAACTCAAACTTTTGTCAACTACATCGTCACCGTGGAATTCAGCGTTCGAAACCTGCGCACGTGCATGGAGTGGCCTCCTATATTTATCGTGCTGGTTCATCCACTGCTTAATTTTAAAATAGTTTTTGCTTATCCTAAAATACTCTCCTTTTGGGGACCTACCCAGCGGCTCCACTGTTCAAACCTGCGACTATGAATCGGGAAACGAAAGTGGGGATCAATAGGCTGGCATCTACGAGATATGTAATGCGAAGCATCACCCTGGTGAGGTTACATTCCCTAAAGTCTTGGGGTTAATGTTGGGCATGGAGTAGTATTTCAAAACAAAATAATTTTCACTTACTTTTTTGTAATGCAGCACCAAAAGTGTTCAGTTACTTCAAACTAGCAAATTTTCAAATGCCTATACTGGCATTCTTCCTCAGGCTTGGTCAATGAGACGCACACGCACCAACTGTCCTACTTCCACAACGAATGTGATCTTTTACAACGAACGTGAACTTCCACAACGTACCATCGGTATTTGAAGAAAACAAAATAAGCTTATATTTAAGAAAAATTAAAACTTCTTAAAGTTTCAAAGTACGTTTTCGCTCAGATCCTAAGAGACAAAAGCCTACACTGCATTTAAATTCAAATACACATTGAGAGAGTGGCGTAGTAGTGGCATTAAAAAAAAAGAGACAAATTTAATAGTACAATTATTTTTAAAACTTTTCAGAAATGGCAAGAATAAATGTTTTTTCTCAAAGTTGTTTAATCCCTTACTCTCGAACCCCTCTGCCCCGACCCTACATCGACTTACTAAGATAGAAAACAGCAAACATGGCCCATTCTAATACTGTATCTCCGTTTCCCTGGTCAAAATACCTCTGTCGGTACACCCGTGTGGTTGTATTTTGGAGATTCGCGTCTTCCGTTGTTTTGCTAGTTACAAGGAGTTCAGTTCGTGACTAACACAACTATTTGAACTATTGCAGTGGAGCAGTTTAAGGAGGTTCAGGACAGCGTTTGTGTAGCACAGCGTAACTCCCACGGAGAAGAACGTGTCATCCTTTTTCTCAAAATGGTTCCTGGTCATCCCTTTACTCCAGAATTAATAAGAGGAATGAATGCAGTTATTCGTAGAGAGCTTTCCCCACGTCACTTGCCGGCCATTTTGCTTCCAATTCAGGATATCCCGGTAAGTAATGGCTCAACCTGCCTTCTTGTGACTGTAAACTAATATCCAGACACGTCAAAATTTTGAAAAAAAATATTAATATTAGTGCTGGTTCCGCTAGTGGCATGAAAACCTTTGACCCGCGATGATCTACAACACCCGAGCACGACTGCAGACTAAATGTTTTACTTTACATAGCCTCGTAGGAAAGTGCCAAATTCAGCATGGAGTGAATGGTGCAGCCTGCTTAATTTAAATAACTTTTTAGATGCTAACTCGGCTGACATATTTGGTTTAGTTTTAGGAAAATAAGGAAAAGGTGCAGTGTAGAGTGGTAGACTGTTTGTCTGCAAAATGAACGTGTTGGTCATGTCCTATTTAAAGGTACATGTTGGTAATGTTATCTTTAAAGTGGCACTATCACCGATTAAAGGAAGCAGACTAAATCTGACAACATCTAGCGCTATGTAGTACTGTCTAGCTCTTGCTTGCACCAAGCGAAGGAATGCATAACGGCATTTCTTTTAACGAAACAAACAAGCCACGACCTCCTTAATTATTGAGTGAAAATTTGGTTCGTCTTCGTGCACCTGGGAGCAAGCTACAAAGGTTAACAATATCACTGCTGCTAGATGGCGCAGTGGTATTTTCCATGGTATTTTCCATGGTATTTTCGTTCGCATTTCAATCAGTGATAGTGCCACTTTAACGTCAGGGTAAAAAATATTTAATAAACAAAATCCTTTTGTACAGTACGCCTCTAACAATGTAATCCTGCATATGTCGCTGTTTAGGATAATTCGTGAGGTTCGCTAACTAGCATCATCCCTAGCATCAGAACGACAAGTGTGGCTGGGAGTAGTTCCGTTGCGTGATTAAACCCTCATTTAACGTCTTTTTCAGGGCTCTCGATCCCGATCTGTCATCCACAACATCTATGTGACATTTTGGCCTCCGAACGAAATTGGTGAAAATCCAATTTCAATTTCGATCCCAATTTGTCATCCACCAACATCTACTTGAAAAATAAAAATAAAACTATCAAACCATTACATTCGACTAGAAGCAAACAAGTAGAACTCCCACCCCCTTTTGACAGCGGGGGTCGCTAAAAATTCGTTAAATGGTTCTCAAGAGCACACGCGTGGGTTTTTTCTTAGCACATGAAACTTTTTTTTAACCAAAGTCGAAAAAAATTCCACTGGTGCGTTAACTCCTTCACCAAACATTTCCATGAGCCGATGACTATATCGGCCCGAGCTCTATTCACACGATTGCCTCGAACTGAATCTTAACAGCTGTTCAGAGGCGTGTCGCAACTAAAAACTTGGATCTAAAGAAAGATATTTAGTCTGTGTGCAACATTTACATTTTGTACGTGGCTGAACCTAGCATTTTTATCTTCACCCTTCACCACCTCGTCGTCATGTTTTAAATTCCTGAGGATGCCACTTGGAACAGTAGCGAAATATTTTTGTCTAATCCCCCCCCCCCCCCCTCCCAAAAAAAAATGGGATAAAAATCTGTGGAAAAATCAACATATTTTCTCTTTTTCAAAGCGTTCAACATTTTTTTTTCTGAAGTATAAAGCAATAAACGATGAAGTGCTCATACATTTTTTTAGCAGAGGGAGTGAAGGGAGAACAATGCCCCCCCCCCCCACACTCCAGAATTATATTTATTTACATCACTTCTTGCCACTTTTCTGTTTTGCGTTGGTTTTAATTGTACTGGATAATATTTTTTTCAGTATACAACAAGTGGCAAGAAAGTCGAAGTGGCAGTTTGCAAGATCATCTCTGGCGAAGATGTGAATAGTCGAGGAGCACTTATCAACCCGGACTCGCTCGATTTGTTCTACAACCTTAAAGAACTAGCAGAATTTCTACAAAGTTAGTCGTGGGTTAAAACTCACAATTCGTCTTGTTGAGGAGACTTAACTCGCCTGTACGTAAATATCTAGTCTTGTTCGAACTGACTCAGTCGTTGAGAAATCGATTGCAGCATTGGGGACTAAAATAATAGCATTTGTCATTGTCATCTTTGCAAAAAAAAAAAAAAAAAAAATCTGTGATCCTGAAAGGGATTTAACAGGTATCTCAGGTTATTGTTGTTTTTACTTTAGATGTCGCTTGATATCTCGAATTTTAACAAAAGGCACGTGTGGTAATAAATGTGAGGTATGATACCTTGCAAGTATTTGTATTATTTTTTTATGAAAGTTTTTTTCCAACAAAAATCATTGAATGACGTTTTGTTTGAGATAAGATATAAATCTATATAAATATGTATATTTATAGTGGTTAGATTAGACTTGTTGATGTATATTTATAGTAGGAAGAATGTATAGGGTTGGGGAAGAGAATTTGTAACTCACTCTCTCTCTCGAATTTGTAATTCATGTTACATTCATTCCTATTAGTTCTGTCCAAGTTTTCAGATAGCGCCACGCGTTCCATGTGGTAATTTTTGCTCATTTTTCAGCCCAAATCTAAAGTAAACTCAATTACAGCCAAGCTAAACTAAATAATGATTAAATACAAGCTAGTTTCGTTTAGTTGAGTTTAATTTTAGGGTGAAAACTGAGTAGAAATTCCTACTTAAAATTCATGGCGCCCTCTATAAACTTAGACGGAACTAATAGGAATGAATGAAAGGCGTTTCAGTAGGGGGTCTCGCACACAAATTCTCCTCCGCAATCTTACAAATTCTTGATAGTAGCTAGACTAGAATTGCTCATAAATAAATGAAAATTTAAAATTAAAAAAAAAGTTTGTATTTGTATTTTTCGTGAACCAAAAACAAAGCTGAAAGTTTCTACGCACAGTGCTACATTAAAACAACACCCAACAAATCCACGAACAGTGAACACCCATGCTAGTCCACTAATCTCAATCTTACCAAAAACTGAAACTGTAGTGTCCGCATCCTATCTTGAGTTCACCCCAGAACGAACACAGATAATCAATTGTATGTTTTTGGTAGGAGAGTGCCTTGTTGATATCTAAGACGGTTCCAAAAACAATGGCGGCCGTCCCCTCCAGGAAGACGTAACCGCTCATAAAATACCTGCAGGACTCAAGATACACACAATAGTCAAAGAGCTGCTACAGTATGAATGGGTCGGTATTTGCTTTTCAAACGAGTGAGATCTCTCTTGAACCAAGTGGTTAGCCATTCCCTTAGTCGGTTGAATAATGGAGAAATAAGTGGCTCCAGCTATGATGATCGAATTGAAAAGCTTTTGGCTATTTTATGTAAAATAGTGTGTTTGGTATCAGCAGTTACTTTATCCATGTTTTTTAATTAGTTTAACATGTACCGTAAATCGCTTATTAACAGCCCTAGCAAAGCTACGGCTACGGCCCATCCCCTAAAATGCTTTAAGGTCATAAATAGTGAAATAACGTAGTTATAGCCCCTCCCCCCCTTTTAAATTGTAATTTCTATAACATTATCTGTTAATTCTAGCATTCCTTTCCAGAATGCTGTCGTTTCATAGAGGTTTTTAGGTTGTAGGACCATCAAGCTGCGTAACCCATTCCTCCCCATTAACCCTTTCCTTCACAGATACGCTTTTATACGCTTCTCCATTATTCTCACACATACACATTTTTACGCGTTTTGTATCTCGCACTTTAAATTACTGAAACATAATTATTAAGCAGTTTGGTTACATTTTTGAAGGTATGGTATTGAAGCATCCTAGATATTATAGAATTAAAAATAAAACGTGTTAAAAAAACAGACGACATAATTTGAACTGTGAAGTAAAATTGTGGAGAAACTGGTAATTTTCACGAAGAAATGGGGGATGAAAGTTCTTGTAAACGTCGGCGAAAGGTTAAAGCGACAAATCACTGCTGGAAGCCATCTCTCTTCCTCTAGCGCTCTACCGTGTGGACATGCTCTCATCTTTCCTGACCTCTTTTGTTTTCATCGATTCATCTGAAAGTTTGAAGACTCTTTCTCCTATGGTAAGACCAAAAGAGACTCTGAGGGACCAGTCGCCCAAGAAGCCCTCCACCGGGAAGCCCTCCACCCAATGTCGTTGTCAGCCAGTCACCCTCTCCTTCGGCATCATCTTCGGCATCATCGTCGTTTTCAGACGCACCACCTTCACCTCGACCAGTGCCCCATCAACCAATTGTGGCCTCTGACTCTGGAAGAAATCTTTCCCCCTTTCCGAAATCAATGGCTCAGCAACCGAAGGCTTCAGAATCAAGTTCTCCAGTCAAGCCATCTTTCGGTTTTTCGGCCCGTTCTCTTCACCGCTCTCACAGCCCATTATCGGGATGCCCTTTGCTGCCTCTGGATCAGCCTCTCTCTGCAAGGCAAATTCACGCACTCATAGACGGAGCAATCTGAGACTTCAAATATGCCTTCCTCATCCCGTGCCGCCTGCTTCATCTCACAAGTCCTACACTCATGACTAGATCACGTCGTCATCAGCCGACTCTTCATGCAAAAGGTGGTCTTTCCCCTCTTTTGGCTACTTTGAAACGGCATAGCTGCTCTTCCTCAAGCAAGCACTCGGCTTCCCCGGCTTCGAATCCCGTCTTTCGCCGGCCTACGACGCCGCCTCCTAGACATCGCTCACCTCCCAGTGGACACCGACGTTCTCGGCCTGCCGCTCCCTATACCGACAGTGACGTGGAGACGGCATCCACTCTCAATTGACCGTCACAATTCACATTGTTCTTCCGATCATTCCTCCAGTCAGCTAGACGGCGACTCATGCCATACCCATTTTGACTATTATCAAGAAGACGACAAAACACATCCATTCCGCTTTTGCAGCTTCTAAAGACCGCTGAAAATTTCACCCCAGATTGTTTTCTCTACAAACCTTCGTCTGTCGACTAAGAACCAGTCAAGAACCGAGGGCTTTCCACTGGTTTTGGCTGCAGCCTTCATGATCGTACTTTCAAACATCATGCCGTTTTTAGGCCAATCAACAACTCTTAACTACACTCCTTCACAATGGTGGATTACTCTTTGGAAGAGGCGAACGTTTGGAGCTTAACAAAGACCCTCCCCCTCCCCGGTTCGGTTGTGAAACATGGTTCTTTCAGCCTTTCGGTGGAAGCTCAGCAAACCCTCGTCATTTTGAAACCTACTTTCAATCGGAGTTTCTTACTGCCAAAGCAAAAATGGACTTTGGGACAGCACTGCAAATTTCCAAGAAAGTTGAGGTGCCCTCAGCCGTCTTAAAGGACAACGACAAAATCCTTCGTCTTGGCCTTCGTGCCGCTTCTCAGGCCGACGTTCTAAGCACTGCCATCAACGCACTTTTTGAAAAACTTTCACCGGAATCAAGTCGAGGCGAGACAAAACGCCTTTACTTCCTCATTGTCCAATTCTTCAAGAAAGCATCTTTCGCCACTTATCTCTCGATCAACTGGCTGAGTAAAGCTCGTTTCAATTCATCCCTCCTCCTTCCGAGAAGTTGCCTTGAATTCGGCACACAACCTCAGCGATTCCACAAGACATGAACTGCGGAACCAGCCCATCCATGAAGCAGACACATTCTTTCGGGGACTCATTCCTAAGCTCGCTCCCCACTTGAACATTTCCAGAAAACCGAAAGAGATCAAACCAACAACAGTTAAAGCCCTTTTACAAGAACAAGAACTCAAAAGACTTTTTCTCACCTCGACGGCACCAACTGGCCACTATGAAAAAACCATAGCTTCCGAACACACACCAGTCCTTTCGTGGTAAAACTTCAAACTGCGGCAGAGGTGGATCAAACAACCGCAGCTCAACCCTCGATCGCCGCAACCATTGACTCACCCCAGCTTTCGGACCGCCTTGCCGGGGGTCGTCTTCGCCACTTCCTTCACCTCTGACACCTTTTTACCTTGGAAACTTCTTACATCAAATCAACCTACCAGTTGCACGGGTAGCTGCGAGCACTGGGGCGTCAGATTCAATAGGTGTCTTGGTCCCAGCTGTACATCTCTGGCTTCCTACAAATCCGGGTTCGATTCTGGGAAGGGAAGTGTACTGGTTTTTCTCCGGTTGTTTCCTGCCCTTTGTACTCCGGTTTCCTCCCTCCTGCGGCAAAAAACAACTGTTTACGATGGTGGTTCATTCCAATTAACATCTGCCGCTTGGGCCTTCAAGAAGCTGTATAGCTTACTGACCGACAATGTCTATTCTATTCTAACTCGGTCTCTGAATCATCAGCCACGGCTTTCGTCCCACCTTTCGGCCCAACTCACACTAACCTCACCGCCTGACCATTTTCGCCCACTCTTTCTTCCGAAGTTCAAGCTCTCCTCAAACTAAACAATCCGATTGGACACACAGCTAACTTCGCTGCAACAAATTTTAAAAAGATTACAAACTTTCGCAATATTGTCGTCTTAACCATATTGGTAGTGGGTCAGAATCCCATGAAATGTTGAGGAAACTAATGCAATATTATGTTAGATAACGCGAAGTTATTCAGTCATCTTGCATACCTCTAGGCTTCAACAAATGAACCCAACATTGTGACTTCGTTGACATCCTCGCTAAGTCAACTAGTCCACGATCGTCTCTAGTGCCACCCCCAACACGCATAGCTTTTGCTATCAAGGCAGTAGAACTGATGACATCGACTTTTCGTAGGTCGCATACTGGAGGCACTAGCGCAGACGCTGAGGAGAGCTAGTCCACTCTAGCTGGCTGCCCATTTGTTACAAGGCAACCGGTTGGAGTAACCGGTAAGGTGACAATACTCCTTTGGCCTGGCCATCGCATCGCTCGCACATCAGTACAAAGAATTGCCGCAATCTCCACAATACTAAATTGAAACCGTTTTTACGAATTTAAAATGCGGTTGAATTAAAAACTTTCCGATTCCATTATGAATTGACACATGATAATTACAAAGAAATTTGGCCCCCAAGCATTGGCAGCATGCGGCTGGTGGACGGTGCACCCATACAGGGGTAGGTCATGTCTCTGTGCATGGATTATGGTTGAGTGTGTGCCGCCTGGTGCCTTCGCCTGTGGCTGGTTGATGGGACATAAGGCGTAGTGCGCAATTGCATCAGGATCTAGTAGCAGTGCATCGGAAAAGGCTTCACCAACAGTCGTCTGGCACAAGTAGCCACAGTGGTTCCCGGTTGAATGTAAGAGCTGGCCCGGATGTCACTGGCCGCACTAAACCAGGGAAGTTGCCAGTTGCAGCCACCAGTTATGCGCCCCCGTTTCCTAGAGACACATGGCTACCCACAAGAGACAGTTTTATATTGGGACTGGACTGTATGGTGACAGACAGCGCACTACTTTAGGAAAGTCATCCAAGCCATTTGCCCCTTGTCTAGGAAAGGTGGGGGAAGGGGGGGTTTGGTCCACAACACAGATCAAGGAATAGGACATGTAAAGGAATACAGAGCTGGGGTCGTGTTGGTCTGTCTGTGCTAAGAAGATTCACAGTCAGGATAGTCTGTCATTTACACTTCTCAGGCAGCCTTTTCATTATTTGGGCCCCGAGACCGAGTTGAAGTCGATGCTGGTTCCCAACTGGGAGTTCCCCGTTGGTCGTAAGGTCCCTGCTGTCCATGTTCATCAGAGGTATTCGGACGAATCGTGACAGCGTTGTTGCCATCGTTTCGATAGTTTGTTCGAGGTGGTTCACCCAGGTGATCGGAAGTGGATAGCGCCTCCTCCGACGTCTCTGGGCAACAGTGTTGGCAAAGATCTTAAAAGACACTTGTTGACGAATCTGCCGTGGAGGAATTGGTTGTTGGATATCGACACCCGCTCTCCAGGAAAGGGTGCAGGTGCATGCACCAATCCGCGGTCGGAATATCTCCCCAGGTTGTTATCGCCAGCATAGGAGATCATTCCCAGGAGAACTGTTATGGGCTTCCTCACTCTATTCAAGGATGTCAGCTCTCATTGTTGTGCTCGTACCACAGCGGTCCCTTCCTCATTGTCAGTGATGGAGTGTCTAGGCTTCAGGGGACTGTCGCAGCAAGGCACAGGGTTCTCTTGGTTCTGTTATGACCTGGTCTTGGTGGTGTCAGGACATTGGCGCCAGTGTTCAGGCACTCTTGGGAATCAGTGATTCCAGGAATGGCGGCTGTTTCCAGCTTGGGTCTAGCCGGCCTTCGGGACCTCGGTACAGACCCTTACGTGACGCAACCTTGCTCCACTTAATGCAAAGGCTTGCTTTTTTTGCTCACACGGCCACTGCATGGGGTGTACCAGAGCAAGAGTGGCAGATTGCAAATTTGAAAACTGCCTAAGATTCCAAAGTTTGTCAGCGGATGGCGATGCAAGCAAAACTCATGGATTCGATGGTTTCCAAAGAGTTGCAGAGGGTACCACTGAAATGGCGTAGCTGTGTACAGAGGCAGACGACTGGGCTTATTATTATTTATTGCAAGCCATACAACTACGTATATTGGTGTAAGGTGATGTTTATACACAAACACAAAAAAAGTAGAAAGCAAAAGCCAACGAAGTACAAAGCACGAAAAGGCAAGCTATGGCTGCTGAGTCTGCATTCGCCCCAGACCCTCAAATTCTTGCAATACGTCGATACCCTGGATGTGTTGGCTTCGTGAGCCCTTTGTCTTAGCGTTTGGATGTGCTGTACGGAGCTCACACCATCGACCCAAAATCGTAATTCTTATCAGAGACTGCATCCCAGGCCGTGGCCCCAATCATAATTTCCTCCCCGATATGCCAGAATGTGGGCATTGGTGGAGTTCTGCAAAAGCAAGACCAATTCGAGGGTTAACATTTTGCCGTCCCTACAAACAATGTGGTTATGCGAGCATCTCGAAAGGCCCTGTGCTCTTTTTATGAGCCCATGGTACACCAATGCCAGTTCCTTCATCACTGCGCTTGTATAGCTGCTACACGTTGCAAGGCCATACAATGCCGTGGCTCTGGTCTTAAGTGAATCTTAACTTCTTCAGTTGTGATGCTAAAGGTGTGCAAAATCGCGTTGTCAGTCCTACACATTCCAAACCTGGTTTTCTGAACATGCAAATCTTCAGATAAGTCGTCATTTAACTCCACTCTCAAGTTCGTCACAGAAGAGGCCCAAGCCAGATCAGAGCCATTAAAATACAACGGTTCAACACCGGCTGCCTTACATCCGAAGATGACACCAACAGATTTAGAAACATTGAAAAAAGACTCTTGGATTTGGCCGTGTAACTCACTCTGTCCAACAGAAATTGCAGCGCACGCTTGCTCGGTGCAAGAAGAACAAAAACGTCCGCATATGCAATGGTTATTGGGATTAGCACACATTGCTGTAGTCACCGAGCTACCTCACGATTTGGGTAGTCCCTGAGGTTACTTCAGTTTCATTATTTGTTAATTTCATTAGTCCTGCTGCAGTTTCTACTTTGTTTTTCAACAGTGGAGGCGTGCATTCTCTGTAGTTGTAGGATCTCCAACACCCCCTGAATAAATAGCCGTCACGGCGGTACCCTCCACAACGCTCAAAATACATCAAGTTGATGTGCTTTACTGTGCATTATTTATCTGATGACTTTGTAAACCTTGTTATTTGTACAAATTTGCTGCTGTATTGAGATAGCCTGTCATTCAGGGCTTTTGCTATAGTGTGACGTGGCGTTCAAGTGCTGTGATGCCATGGATGATTTTAGCAAGGGGTGAAGGAGTGTCAACCCTTCCTACATTTGGACAGTCAGTAAAACGGTTAGCAAGATCAAATTTTATTTACTAGTTTTTAACTATGGTCATCCCTCCGTGTCAAAATTATTCACTTAAAAAGTACGTTGTTAATAACTAAACTAAAGTAGATTCACATTGGTTCTACTAAAGAACGATACCCCACCCAGATATCACACTCAAACAAAAGTAGTTTATGCCAACTTGTACAATCAACGCAAATTTTTGTAGTGAACACCCACATAAACACTGCAATTAGAATTACAGGTGTATCAGAAAAATACGAAGGTAGCTGGCATGACCAAGGATGCTTATAATTTTGGCAAATTCAGTAACCGCCTACCGACTTAATATGTTGGCAGATCTTATTTACACCCCTCCTGTTTTAGCCTTTCCCGAAATCCCTATGTGATGCAATAATGCAGAGACACGCTGCGTCGTTCTTAGTTTCTGCTCAATGCGGTCAGTATCCCACTTACATCTTGATTTCAACGTCAAACCATTGCTTCCGTTGATTGAGGATACAGACAATTCTTACGTCAAGGACCTAAACATACGTTGCTTTAAGAATTAAAACTTTGTAGGAAAGGAGTGGAAACAGGGATCGACAAGTCTGAATGAGAACGGTAGCAAGTCATATAAAGGTCATTTACTGCTAAATCGATGTAAATCAACTTGCTCAACTAGTTGACCTTTTGATTTCATCGAAGGAAGTGAATAGTCTGCATCCTAGTTTTGTGGAATTTCAATGTGGTAATTCTACCAATCACAGTTCAGTAGGATTGAAGTGAATATTGCCCCTAATGTTCATACTGTAGATGTTAAAAGTTTTCATTCTTAAGAATCTACCGTGGTTCCTTCTATTGTCCGTTACATCTTTAACTACACTTTTCTCTCAGGTTTCCAAGGATGTACACAGTAATGTAGACATGAACTAAGCTTATGCAAATTAGCTCATGTTTGTTTGTATGGTTGAAAACATTTCTTGGTGCATTCCTTCACATGCTGCAATCTTTAACAATATCACAGACGTTAGATGAAACCACAGTAGATTCTACAAGTTTACCATTGGTGAACCCCTACCCTTAAATTGTCGGTGGCTTAGATAAAGTGACTGTAAAGTGGTTTGAGGAAGATACACCATCGCGTAGTAGTAACTCCTACTGTTGCAGTGCAACTGCTCAAAGGGGACGGATATCGCCTGACTGCGTAAGTCACGTTATTGCTTTGACATGCTCACTTGTAATATGTAATATGTAATATGTAATATGTAAATCGAGAGCAGGAAGCATTCTGCTTATACGCTCCTTCTCAATAACACCATCATAAAAAATACAAGTTTCGAACTAGATGATTTTGTCTAGTCTGTTTTTGAAAGTGTTGATCGACGTTGCGTCCACGACACTCTGGGGCAGAGAGTTCCAATCGTCAATCACACGATGCGTGAAAAAGGATTTCACAATGTTCACCCTTGCTTGCGGCTTGAAAATTCTGGAGTTGTGACCTCTGGTACTTGCACACTTCGAAGGCATCCAGAAGTTATTTTTGTCCAGGCCGTAGTACCCCTTCATAATTTTGAAGCACTCGATCAAATCACCGCGTTTTCTTCTTTTCTCAAGGGTTGGCAGCTTGAGCATGGCCAACCTTTGTTCGTAGCTCATACCTCTAGTTCCATTCACTAGCCTAGTAGCTCTTCGCTGTACCCGTTCGAGAATTGTCTGGTCTTTTTTCAGGCTGGGACTCCAAATAGAATTGCAGTATTCAATAATGGATCTTACATATGTTTTGTAGATAATCCCAAAATTATCAGCTGGAATTTTCCCAAAGATTCGCTTAAAGAGCCCGATGGTACGGTTAGCTTTCTTGGCAACACTGTTACATTG
Source organism: Lithobius niger (assembly GCA_023313725.1). NCBI lineage: Eukaryota > Metazoa > Arthropoda > Chilopoda > Lithobiomorpha > Lithobiidae > Lithobius > Lithobius niger. The sequence continues at coordinate 14,127 of JAHWFP010013801.1, forward strand.
TTCCGTCCAGGATAGATCATGATTTACGAAGATCCCAAGGTCTTTCTCAGATTCTTTACTTTGAATGGGTACATTACGTAAATAGTACTGCTGCTTGACATTTTGATGACCACCATGGAGAACGGCACACTTGCTGTAATTAATCTTCATAGACCAAGTGTCACAGTAATTAGCAATCTTGTCCAAATCGTTCTGCAATTCCGCTCTATCTTGTTCCCCGTGGTGGATTTTGAGAGCTTTCATGTCGTCGGCAAACTGAAACCCGTCACTACTTAACTGCTCAGTAAGATCAGCAATATAAACGTTAAAAAGTAGTGGGGAGAGGACACTGCCTTGTGGGACACCGCTGGTGATGGAAGTCCAGTTAGAAAATTCATTTTCAGTTCTCACCCTAAATCTTTTGTTATAAAGAAAATTATTAACCCAGTTAACGATTTTGTTATTAGGGAGAGCATGACTGAGTTTATAGATAAGTTTCTGGTGGTCAACTTTGTCAAAGGCCTTCTAAAAATCAATATAAACGACGTCATACGAGGCATTGTCATTGATTGCAGTGTTTATCTTATTGTAGGCCTCAAGCATGTTGGTAAAAGTTGACCTTTTCTTAGTAAACCCATGTTGGGACGTATTTTTCCAATTTTTGTTTGCGAGGAAGTTTTCAATTTTCTTACTGACAATTTTCTCCAAGACCTTGACAACCGTGCTGGTGAGACTAATGGGTCTGTAGTTCAGCGGTTCATTAATATCGCCTTTTTTAAAAATAGGGACTACCGTGGCATCCTTCCAATCTCAAGCGAGACGTCAAGCGAGACGTCAATTGTCAAGCGAGACGTTCAAGATAAAAGTAAGAGGTTCTGCCAGGTTGGTGCTGCAGTTAAGCAAGATGTTAGTAGAAATGTCGTCTGGTCCGGTAGATTTGAATTCTTTGAGCCCATCTAAGTGGTTTGCTACTTCAAAGTTGTTTATAGGTGCGACGTGCTCTTTATCAGTATAGGTTGAAGAACGGTCTCTCCTGAATGGAGGGGAGACTTCACTATACACTTCTTTAAATTTTCTTGCAAAAATATTCGCAGTATTTTTGGCGTCTGTGGAAATACTTCCATCTGAGTCTCGCACTTTGAGGATGTTGTTGCTTTTCTTCTTTTTACTGTTAATGTATTTATAAAGTATTTTGGGGTTGTCTTTGCTTCTCTGAAGAATCTGAGAGTGATAGTTGTCCTTTGCAGCACGAATGGCACTGGTGCATTTATTTCTTACGTTTTTATATGTGTCATACAATTCGTTGGTACGACTCTTGGTATAGTGGGTCCAAGCTTTCTTCTTTTCCTTCATTGCTTCCTTGCATGCCTTACCAATGAATCGTTTATGTTTTGATGTAGTAATATCACTTACAGGTACATGGATTTTTTCCAACTCAGATAAAAGGGTTTTCAGTTCGTTCCATCCTGCCTCAATATCTTCAGTTGTTATCTTTTTCCAAGTTTCCCAATCGTACAGTTTTAAAGCATTGTTGAATTCTTTGTAGTTGGCTCGCCGGTAGTTCCTCATAAGCTTGGTTTTTGAAGTTTTGACAGGCTGTTCGATAGTGATAGTACTTGTGATGACTTTGTGATCGCTGTGACCCACTGGTTGATGGTATTGGATGTTTGTGACGAGGTCGGGATCATCAGTTACAATCACGTCCAGGAGAGATTCTTTCCCATTACTGCCAAGTCTGGTATTTTTATCTACAAGCTGAGAGAGATAAAGAGTACAAACAACCTCGGGGGAGGACAGTGCTTGGAGGAGAAGGTTAGGGAGGGAAAGGAGAGAGATGTTAAGGAGCTTTGGAAGGAGTACTTGGTAAGGAAGAGACTGGCTAATGAAGTGGTTGGCAGGAAGGTTGGGAAGCATAATCAGAGACTGGGAAGGAGGGAGAGACGTGGGAAATGTCACGAGCTAAAATAGTGCCATGGAGGAGAGGAAGGACAGAAGTTTCTCCTTGATAACAGTAGGGAGGGTCAGGGTTAAAGATGATATTAGGATGTTATTGACAGAACACTTAAAAGTTGCCAGTGATGAAGAGGAAGGAGATGAACAGAGGTTGGTTTGGTGGAGAGCAAGACCTAGTTCAGGGTGGACTGATGGAGGTCATCTCTTTGGAGATGCTGGAGGAGCCTGAAGGCTGTAAAAGATGGAAACGCAATAGGTGAAGATGGGTTGCTGGGGAAGTTGTTGAAAGGGAAGAGGAGGCTTTAGCAGGAGTTAAGTGGGGTTTTAGAAGAGTGGAGGTTGCTGAGGGTTGGCAGAGGGCGAGGGACAACCTGATTTTTAAAGGAAAAGGAAAGACAGGAGAATTCTGGAGAACTACCAGCCTGTTGTACCTATCACCAGTGTGGCTTATTCATGGGGAACATTATTGTGCACTTAGGGAGAATTTGGGGGATATTCTGATGGGTTCGGAGGGGGAGGAGACTTGTGGATAATGTTTTCATTGCTTTGCATGCTATTGAAGTGGACAGAAAGGAAGAGAAGACGGTGTTGGTGACGTTTCTGGATAGAGAAGTCTGGATGGAGGGAGGGTTTATCTGTCTTATTAGAAGATTATATGAAGGCTCTTGTATTTGGTTGGCATTAGGAGGGATCAATCTGGAGTGGGTTGAAACAAGGTGAAGTTGAGACAAGGATGCACTGTCTCCACTACTGTTTTTGGTCTTTCTTCAGGGACTTGAGGAAAGATTGATTGATATGGGGTCGGTTTTAGATGGGGCAGGGAGGGGGGGGGGTGGTTGCCATCGGACTCTGACTCTGACCTATATGGGGATGATGGATGAGGAGAGAGGGTTTAGCCAGGTTGCTCATGGTGTGCGCATATTAGAGTTAAAGTAAGATTAAGATTTAATGGGGGGGGGAGGTAGGGTTTATAATGATTGAGAGAGGGGAGGAGCAGGGGAAAAGGTGTTGTGGAGGACTCGATTGTGATGGGAGAAGTGAAGGTGAAGAGGGTGTTAGAATATGGGTACTTGGGTAAGGTTCATGGTTAGAAACGATTATCTGGGTAGGAAGCCGGTGGGGAAGGTGTTGAAAGTGTAATGAAAACGGTGGCATTGTGGGGGTATAATGGGAATCAGCTTGCTTGAATTCTATGAAAGGGGGTTGCGGTCTAGGAGGCCACGTTTGCGTAGGGGGTTTTGGTGCTGGGATCAACTTGAGAGATTTCATGAGTAGCTTGTTAGGTGGGCACTGGGGGGGCCTATCGATTTTTGGAAAATGAAGTGGTGAGGGGGAAAATGAGATGGTCGAGCTTCGAAGCGGGAGAAGCGGCGAACAAGCTGGGTTTCGATTGGAGGTTGAGGGACCGCCCTAAGAATTTTGCCGTGCGGAAGGTCCACGAATTTATGACGAATAGGTGCGGGATTTCATGGGTGGATCGTACCAGGAGGTTGGTGGAAAAGTACATCTCATGTAGAGGCGGGGGTGGGGGATGATAGGGGAAGGGGTGGAAGAAGGGGGTTAGGGATGCGAAAACTTAGCTGTGGAAGAAGGGTTTGGAGTGGACATAGACAACATGGAGATATAGTGAGGAAAAGGGGTGGGGTGGGAGAAGTGCTATACGTGGAACTGTGAGAGTGTACTTTTATTTGGAGCTGGACTGGGTGCACTTGAAATGCGGGAACTTGTGTTGGGGGAGGCGGGGTGGAGAGATGTGGATGCAACCTGTGTGATCGGTGGGGAGTGAGACGAAACCCTTGAACATGCCTTGGTTGTTTGCTGGGGATTTGGAGATTTGAGGGAGAGGGCTGAGTGGCGGGGGGGGGGAGGTGAGGGGACAGTTGGAGTGGTATGGAGAGGGAGGAGTTTGTTGGTGGGGCAAGAGGATTTTAGGAGGAATGGTTGCACGTAGGACGGGAAGGGACTAGTGGTGTGTTGGAGGAGGGCTATGTTGCTTTGGCCAGCACTCTGATCTAAAAGGGACATCCATCATCGTCATCACACGGACCTATTTAACGTACTTTAACTCTTAAAATCGATACGGCTGCAAGTCGCGTGTTGTGAAAAGGTTTCGTGTGCTCCATCACAAAGCCGAAAATGTGGAAGGGGTGGGGAATCAGAACTCCGGAGTTGGAATTAGCAGAGCTGGAACGAAACTACCGAATACGAATAAAAAGAGAAACAGCCAAGAAAGTCTTAAGAATTGTAGACAAAAACTGGATCCAGTCTGAAGTATTTACCTTTACACCCTACCTAATATTTTTTTGACAGTCTTCAGCGCCATTACCCTCAAACATCGATAGTTTTTGTATCAATTGGACAATGCGATTCCACGCCGAAGCATTGTTACGGCTACATTTTGATGTGGGGGTGGGGGAGGGGGGAAGGCACCCATAACTAACGTTTGGGTAGGAGAGGGGGATATTTGGAATGTGGCAGTTTTGGGGAAGGGGGGGTAGGGTGTCAAACAAATTGTGACGTCATAATTTTTTTTTACAGGTATTTAGTTTTCATGTCTTAGCATAGAATAAAATATTTCGTAGAAAACATTCCTCCCAAAAACTGTGTTCCTAATAACTTATCATTTTACACATGCAGCCTACAGCAAACGGCTGCAGCGGCTATCTTGTTGCAACCGACCTTCTGTACCCTTCCGCCACTTTTTCAGCAGGTTTTTCCCCCATCACAGTCACAGGTTAAAACTGTGCCAGCTTTTAGGCGTAGTTTTAAATTTTAGGCGTAATTGTCAGCTTAGGCCTAATAATTACATACCGTTTTAATTTCGTAAGTAGCAGCTAACAGAGAATCGGGTTCGAGAGTAGGCCCATTCATTTATGCACACGGTATTTATACAAGGGTGGAGACTTCATGCCGACAACATGGTTTTAAAGTGGGACATAATCACCGATTGAAAACCGTTCGCAAATACCCTGGCGCCATCTAACGGCAGTGATATTGTTAAGCTTTATAGCTTGCTCCCAGGTGCACGAGGAAGTACCAAATTTCCACTCAGTAATTAAGAAGGCCCGTGGCTTGTTTGTTTCGTAAGAAGAAATGATATTGTGCATTCCTTTGCTTTATGTAAGCAAGTTGTAGATTGTACTAGCTATGCTAGATGTTGCCAAGTTTTGCCTACTTTCAATTGTTGGTAGTGCCACTTTAAGCCTAATTTTCAGTTTTTAGGCTTAATTGTTTTTTACCTGCTGTTTTAATTTCGTAAGTAGCAGCTAACGGAAATTTGGTAAGAGAGTAGGCCTATTCATTCATGCAACACGGCGTCGATTTTTTAAAATGAAGCTAGTGTGTGTCGTTAACAAAATCCTTTCGTTTTTTTTATTATGCTTACGTGTCTCCCTATAGTGGTTAAATGCGTTGACCAAATGTTATTATTTCATTGAGTTACGTCGAGACGAGAAAGCCTATTAGCTAAGGAAGCAACAATGTTTTAAAGTGGCACCATCACCGATTGAAAATCGTAGGAAAATACCGTGGCACCATCCAGCAGCAGTGATATTGTTAACCTTTACAAATCGCTCTCAGGTGCACGAGGACGTACCAAGTTTTCACTCAATAGTTAAGAAGGTCGTGGCTTGTTTGTTTCGTTAAAAGAAATGGCGAGCATGCATTCCTTCGCTTGATGCAAGCAAGTTGGTAGATGGTACTGGATGTCGCCATATTCTGCAGACGTTCAATCAGTGATAGTGCCACTTTAATTTGCTGTGTTTTTTAAAAGTCTTCTTGAAGTTGAGTCCAACTGAAAAAAGGCGATGGAGGGTCAAACTCTTTGCTGTAGTCTTCCCAGCCGTTTGGGCTGTACAGAAGACTAAAAATGATCTTAGATACCAAAAAAAAATTAAGTTGGCCCAAATTATTTCCACCTTCATCAGTGTCGTGGGGGGGGGGGGGGGGGGGGGTAGGGGTAGTGGGCTGTGACTTCAAGCAGCAATAAAGCTTCGGAGAACGCACCTTTGTTGGGTTTCACCGAGGTTTCACACGATCATGTTTAGATTTACTTTGTACGCTGAAGGCATGCTTGGAAATCCGGCAGCATTTTCTAACAATTCGTAGCATGCGAGTTGTAATTCCAACAATGGTGCACCATTCTTTTACCGCAAGCTACGTTCTTTATGAGAAGATCGTTAAAAGTATTGACGATAGGCCACTGGAAATCCCAAATGGTTTTTTTCCAAGTCTTTATGAAGTTCACGGTTTGAAAATCTTAAGATGATCGTTGATGATCTGCTGGGCATTTTGACTTTCGTGAGTGAGACCAACTCGTTAGCACGGAGCAAGGGGGTAAGTTAGAAAATACGGATTTTAGCCCGAGTTTCGTTTAAGCATTAAAAATATGGCTATGATAAACCAACCAAACTTCTTGAATGGTAGTTTGTCTCAGCGCTGCCAGAAATGTCTGCTTTTACTGTTTTCTTGCTAGGGTTAGAGCCGACTTGTCAATTAAAGGTTTATTTCTCTCAGTTGGCTTTCCTGTATAGCTCAGTTTTGCAACATTACTGTTACAAGGCATTCATTTTCCTGTTTTCCCCTCATGAGAATCCGTTTCGCTACATTCATTCTAACCTATCTAAATGTTGCAAATGCTTTTTCAGGCAGGATGCTCAAATAGGGCAAAGCCACCTAAGAAAGAATATTTAGTGAGAAGCTTTCCCGTCATGTTTTTCGTCGTTTGAAGTCTAATAACAATTTAACTCCATGAAAATTGAGCAAAGTTATCAAAATTGAAGACTGAGTTAGCGATTTTATTTTACAGTAGTCCTCGGTAGCCCTTTTCGTCTTAGCCCATCGCCACCGTAATTTAAAAATAATAATCAGTTAAGCATTTGAAAAGGTAGCAACAATACTTTAAAATCTAACTCATTCCGTATTAGTTAAAGTTACTATATTAATATACAAAAAAATACTTTTTAAACTCGTCAATTACTTGAATTTGTAAATAAAATGTATAAAAAACAGAATTTAGTCACAAAATTAGGTTTTATGACCTCTCGCACTAAAGAATGTCTAACAGTCTAAGAATAACAGTCGAAATTTGCTTAACAACTTGTTGCAAACTTATTCACGGGAAGCAAAAATATAACCTCAAATAGCGTAAAATACTCCAGCTTCCGGTACCTGGGAGCTTACAGCACTCCCCCATACCCCGAAGCTGACTTTGCTAGGCCCTGTTATAGTAGAACATTTTTTTTAAAGTTTTCTTTGCTCCTCTGTCGGGTGTCATTGCCCCCCCCCCCTCCCCCCCTTCCAATCTTCTCATCTAGGATTTGCTGGGACACCATTACTAGGCTATTCATTTCCCAGCAACAATATGCTTCAATTTTTAACTCTTTTATTTTATAAAGGACCGACGAAAGTGTAGAAAACTTGCTAAAATCCGAGAAAAGTTTCCACATTTCAAACATGCTCCAATTTCAGTTCAATTTCAAGTATTCAGGTACCTTAGAGACACTTTTGCCATCAATTTCGACATCCGTTTGGACATGATGTTTCCGATTGTTCATATTGTACTGTAAAGTATCTTATACCGGTGTTAAAAAACTGACGGTAACTGAAGTAAAAAAAAAAATAGTACGGTAGCCCATAGCCACACAGACGACTTCAAGGGAAGATGCGGCGGTTGAGTCTTTATAAAATAAAATTAGATGAGATAAAATGAAAAGTTGAGAGTCAGATTAACGGCTAATTTTGAGGTTGCTCATCCAAGATCCTGCCTCTTGTTGCTGGAGATCTTCAAGGAGCACATTGATATACTTATTCAAAAGCAAGGGAGAAACAACTCCCTATCGGACACCACTCAAGACAAAAAGGGGCAAGAATGGAAGTTTACCCACGTGGCAAGCAGGCGTGAGTCTAAAACAGTGCCACGTCATGCCAATGCACCACAGTGGGACACCTGGTTGATTCAAGAGGCTGCATAACGTTGCACCATTCACCCAGTAATGAGCCTTTGAAAGGGCCAGAACGACAACCACAGGGCTTCCACTGGCTCGGTTCCCACTATTGGTTTAAACGCAGACTGCTCCAGAGTTTCGTCTACTGCTTAATTCTTAAATAATCAGTTCCGTAGTTGCAGGGACGTGCGTCCTGTACACAGGTGGGGCGAGGGAGGGGGGCACAAGTCCCTGCCCTCTTGGCAAAGTGCCCCTTTTTGTAAAAAAAAAATGACCGACATCTGTTGTAGTGGTGGGCAAAAAGGGGAAGAAAAGGTCAAAAATGGGCAAAATGGCTAAGAAAGTGATGCACAGAAGGGTAGTAAAGGGTAAAATCTAAGAAAGGGATGCATACTGGGGCAGAAAAGGGTAAAAACGCCAAAAAAAAGCTCCCTCCCCCAAGTTGCCCCTGTGCTCTCTGGGGCCTGTGCACGTCCCTGTTGAGTTGTTTCGGTGTGCGCGGCCCCCTCCCCTTTCAAGACTCAAATAAAATCATCCATCCACCACTGCACTCTGCACTGAAGGTACAAAAGAAAAGCCAGGAACTGTTGTGACAATTTTGGCAAGCCAGTTTTGACTCTGACAATTTCAGCTAAGGCGTTTTTAGAAATTTTGAAAGCTGAAACTGTCATTTTTGGCATCCAAAAGTCTTTTTCCTCCAGTTTGGTCAGTAGTTTTTTTTTTTTTGGTGACCCCCCTCTCCTCCCCTCACGACGAGGCCGAAAAAATGTCTGACGATCCCCTCACGCCCTCGAGAAGAACGGAAACACATCTAGATATCCCTCTCCACTCTTTCACCATGACAAGTCCCTTTTCTTGATCCAACCAGTCAAATTTTCTCCACGTTTTTTTCCAGATTGCACCCTTTCCACCCAAGCCTTTTGCCATGACTGCTATCGAATGGGTTCAGGCTATCCTGTGGCTCGAATGGTAAAGATGTAGGATGTGATCACGTCTAGAAGTGTGTGTTGACGGAAAAGTCGTTTGTTGTAGAGAGGTTGCATTTTTTGACGATTTGTAGAAATTACCGGATATGTATACACGAAAGTAAAAAGATATGGTTCATGATTAGAGTTCTTCAACTTTTTTAAAATCTAGTAGCAACTAGCAAGCCATCGAATCGAAAGATAAACTGAATAAGCCTATTCGCATTACGAAGAGCAGCCATGTTGTTAAGGTATTCTCTTGTCTTTCGATTGGCTGTTCGTTATGAAACTTCATAAAATACCTCTCCCCAATTAAATTTTCTTCACTTATTGTCCGCTCACGGCGAATTTCCTGGCTAGAGTTTAAAATCCTTCTCTTCCACCCATCCCAGATGCCCAACGATCAAAGCAGTCCAAGTGCCATGCAGACGTTGAACAATCACCATCTTTTATTTTCAGGATCGCTTCGAGACGTACATGTTTTACGCAAAGACCTTTTAATATATGTCGTTGGCTTCCTGATTATTTTTATGAATTTAAGAGTCTGGAGTGTTCACCGCGGAATTGTTCCTACAAGGGTGTAATTTTTATGTTTGTTGGATTTTGAGATGTTATTGGTGTCTTCAGACATTTTATTGGGAGGCCTAATTTAGTTAGGGTTATTTTGGCAAATTGGCGATAACCGCTGACGTTGAATCACTACTACTGTTTCTAAAGTATCATTATAATTTGGCAAACGCTCCCATTGGGAGAGTCGCAACCACACCGACGGACCCCTACACCTGGCGACGCTAATGCGGCTTCATGGAATAGTCATACCACATCATTTATTTCCTTCCCGGGTCTTTTTTTAATCATAAAGGACCATATCATTGAATGGAGAAAGGAGAGGAAAGCTTTGTTCTCCATAACTTTCCCACACTTTAATGTTGAGGTTTTCTTCGTTACTGGACCCAAGACACCCGATTCCAACGATTTGCAAAGATTTCTATCACACTGGGAATTACCAGCAGGCTGAAATCGGATACAAGCCTGTTACTAATGACAATTATGTTCTGACAACAATTAAATCTCGTTTACTTGGCGGCGACGTACTAGCGTGTGTCTAGACCAGGCTTGTCTCCGTGGGCCTTCGCTGTCGTGTTAACCCTTTGCCAGGATTGTCATTCAGAGACTCTTTGCTGGGCTCGTTTTCAAGAGACTTCACTGTGACGTTGTCCTTCACTGGCTCTTCGTTCGGCTTTCTTCGGCACTCTTTTCTTTAACCCAGAATTTCGTCTGGATTTAACTGAAGCAAGTTGTGTAAGAAAACAGTGAAGATTGATCACACCTTTGGACTACTTCTGGCTTTTTCTGAAGTGTAAATTGTCGAAGAAGACAAGTAATCACACATCAGGATTACATGATTGCATTACTAGTAATAATTAGAAGGGCCCATCTCCTCTTTCTTCTTCAGTAACTTCCTGGGACCTTGGGAGTAGAGGGAAAGTTAAGGAAAACCCCCTTTGAGGTGTTGGCCACACGACGAGGTCGCACGGGCCTGTATATCAGATTTTCCTTAACCCCCCCCCCCCCCTCCTTCGGTAAATGGATATGGATACTTCAAAAGGGAAAAAGCTGGATTGAAAATCTTGCTTCATTGATAGAGGAAAACTGAAATTCAAAGTAAGGAAAGCAGCGGACATCCCTGCAGGGTTCATAATCATATCTGAAAATGAATATCCCTGACTATCCCTGATTTTCCCTGACTTATTTCTTCAAATATCTCTGACCAAAACACTTCTACTTGAAAAATTTTTTTAATTACACAGAGTCACTCTGCAAGCCTGGCATCATAACTGCACATTTTTCCCAATTTTTTTTAATTAAAAAATGGGGCAAGAAAGTATTAGCAAAGCAACTGGAATTTGCGAGACCACACGGTTTATTCTAAAAACCAAATTCTAAAAATGGAAAAAACGGTTCTAATAAAAACAGTGTGTTTTTAAAGTGAACTGGTTTTTTTAGAACCTTTTTTTTCATTTTTAGAATTTCGTTTTTACCTTCTTGCCCCATTTTTTTTAATTAAAAAAACTCCCTGACTATCACTGACTTTTTGCTAATTTTCCATTTTTTTCCTGACTTTCCCTGACCGTATTTCATATCCCTGACTATCCCTGATTTTCCCTGACTTTCCAGGTCGGTATGAACCCTGCCCTGCATAATACCTTCCCTAATTTGAACCCAATCTGGCTCCACTCCATTCAGCCATATCTGCCTCACGAACCCCTCCTCGATCCCCAACTCCATACCCCTTCACAACAATTCTCGTATCTCACCCCGTCATAAGCCTTAGTAACATTAAGAATTTATAGGGTAACATTCAAAAACGCTACCCACAATCGCCTCCCCTCCTTCCTCGCCACGTTAATCGCCTGAGCAATAAATAACAAACACATTCTGCAATCGTCAACCCTTCCTAAAGCCATGCTGACCACCCACCAGTAGCCTAGTAGCGAGGATTCTCATAAAAATCTTATAATAAATATAGGTGATCGCTACTGGGCGAAATTTTCGAGGTTGTCCTTGATCCTCTCCTTATAAAACCATATAACGGATCCTGACCGCTTTCCAAATATCCAAAATACCCCCCCCCCCCCTGTACAATATTCATCTCCAATCATATCTGCCCACCTTAATTGATCTCTTCAGTCAACCTTCTCCTCCCTTTAACGACGACCCCTTTCGCGAACTCCCCCCCAATTGCCGTCCTCCTCATAGCCGTCCCATTCATACCAAGGACAAAGCCTCTTCAAATTCCCCTGCCGAGAGATCGCTTTACCTAAACCCTTCCGAAAGTCCCTCTCCCCATCCGAATCCTGCTCGAGTGGGCCCCCCCCCCCCCCTCTCCCCTTGCCTGGCCTCCACACAGCCCCTGCAGAAACTCCGTCAGACATTGGATGCACCCTTCCATATCGTCCCCATCCTCTCCCCTACTACGTGCCTTCACATATCTCCAGAACTTTACCCCTGCCTCCCTCCCCCCTTCAGCCACTTCTGAAGCCAGCACCTGATTAGGCCCACGTCAGACGGGAAGATTTTTGCTCCCGCCCTCTGGGTAGCGACAAAGACCAACGGTGAACGCATAATATTCACCAGGAAAAGGGGTGAAGCTGAACGTAAACAGAAGCACTATAAAATGGTATGTCGTCTGACATCTGTATTAAAAAAAATACGACACGACAAAATGTAAGGGAAATCGCTTCTTGCCATAAGGGCAGTCTTGTCTGGAGGAAAAAAATCTGCCATCTGACACGGGCTTTATACTCCCCAATTTTTCTGGCAACCACCTCTCCCGCCTCCTTCTTTCTAGTCAAATTTCCATTCATTCCCTATCATATTCAGCATCCTTAACTTTCCCCACAACTCTCCTGCATTGCAGGGGAGCCGGTCTGCAGGCCTTCTTTACATTCCCAATCACCTGTCTCTCCACCCTATGCCACCAACCCTTATCCGCTCAATTCTCGGGGGGGGGGGGGGGGAGCATTCGCCACCATGTAGCTACGCCACTGTCTATAACATTGTAGTGGTAATTGCCGTTATACGGGTAAAAGGAACCGCCAGCAACTAAGCGTTTGCATCGAGTACCAAAAACCAACTTGGTGTGTCAAGTATCAAGAATTAGAAAACAAAAACGAACTCGTTTGATGCTTAAGGTAAACTGAAGTCAAAACAGCAAGGGAACACAAATACATTTTCCTGTAAGGTTTCGTATACCTCAGTGTTCCTGTGCTGTTTAGTCCACGTGAAACCTTACTCTTACATTTTAAATGTGTTAATGCAAAAAAGGCGTAAGACGAACAGTAGAAGCAAATTAAAAGGCATCGTAATTATGACAACGGTAGAACACAGAAAATATCTTCGACTGAGAAGTTGTAGAAAAACGTCAGGGATGTAATCTGACAATCCCCCCCCCCCCCCCCAACAAAACGGCACCCCTCTGCATACTGTATCCAAAATTAAAGGGGGGGGGGGAGCGTCCTAGAATAGTCCTAGCTACGGGCCTGGTCACGGTCTCTCCATGGCTTGTATACTAGTTTTCAATTTGCCATGATTTTAGATGTGAAGCTTTTGATGGAATCCGTAACAGCCTTGGATGAATGATAGAAATGGGTTTTATTTATCAGATTCGAATGCCGTTTCAAAAAGCAGAAAAATACGTCGGCATTTTATGCTTTTATACTTTATTAATTCACCCCTGATTTTACCTATTAATCGGGCAGTAAAAAAACTAATTCTAGGACATGTGGCAACAAACAACGTCAATAATGCAACGTGCTAAACAGTGTTTCTGTAGAGTGGAAATGGGGGCAATCCATAATGTATTTACTCCTGATAAACATCCTTCGTTTGTAGGTGAAAGAGACCATTAAAAACGGCTTTGTATTTCCTGGACATTTCCCCCCCGTTTTCAGCCTTTTTCTGTTGCCACGTTTTCATGCTTATAATAGCATAGCATAGCCCTACGGTCTGACGCTATATTTTTGTAGGCTTTACATATCTTCACGAGCTCGATCAAACTGCGGAAACTTGAAAGGTGCGGAAAGTCGATTCAGAACATGACGCATTGCTCTCTACTGCTACTGTAAGTTTAAACCAGATGAAGAAGACACCTATGTTGCTGTCATTCAAGATTTAAATGAGAACAATGGGAAGTCGGGTAATATTCGACTTGTATTTATCGGTATCACCATTCACCAATCCAATTTGACACGTCGTAATGACACCTCGAGGCGTTTCATTGTGTATTAGGTTTCCAAGCTTTTCAGCTAAAGATTTGTATACCGCAGGATGCTTGCAACTCTACGTAACGCCTTTGGTACCAGTACGAATGCTTTGGGAGTGCTTTATTATTTATTTAATGCACGGTGGTGACGTCACGCTAACACATCCCCATGCTAAAAGTGTAGTCGTTTTCTTTCTAGCCTAACACGGAAAAAAAAAACCACTTTGCTAGACCCCCACCCACGGAGGAATGGCCCAACCCGCAATCTTTCGTTCCGACAGTACAAAAACTAAGCTACTGACACTTCCTAAACACACCTAAAAACCTACGAGACTCAAGCGAATAGCGCATTTTATACACTCATCTTATTTAAACTATTAAAGTAGAGAAAAATACAGTTTTACCTTAAAAACACAAACATCGGTATTACGCAGCGTCTCTCCCCTTCGGTCGGCCTACATACACAGGAAGCTTCGAACCCCGTTTCTAAACCGGAATTTCCGTTCAGGAATTTACATAAGTCGCATGTAGAAAATCTTAAATTCTTGAAACAAGTCTTTAAAAAACTCTAATAACACGATAAATTAGCTCGACGTCACACCTTAGCATTAAAATACATATCCGTGAATCCTTGTCGCTTTAACGGCTATAATTGCTCTTGAGCTCGAAACGGCTAGTCCACTATCTCGGGGGTGAAGGGAAAAACTTGTCGTGTTTCCCTCCACCCCCTCGATATTCGACTAGCCGTTTCTTGCTCGCGAGCAATTATAGCCGTTAAATCGAAGGACTCACGGATATCTATTACTTAATTTTGTTATTTTTGGGGAGGGGGAGACTTAGGTCAAAAAGACGTAATTGCACATGGCCTCTTAGCATGAAAGCCAATGCACTATTCACTCGGCCGTTTCATTCTCTTTGCTCAGGTTCTGTCAGTCACCCCACCCCGATCCATTGATTCCCTTCCAGCTAACATTTTAATTCAAAAAGTTATTTTATCCCTAGCACCTTCGTTTTCATATTGTTCGTAGCACAGTTGATAGCATTCTGGTTCAATTGCCATTCCAGACACAAACTTAGCATCACGCACTTTTCAATAGCGGCCTAATTAACGCTTTTTTTTTTAACTTTGTGTTTTATGTTGTATATATGTAGTTAATGACGCCACATATTTGTACAGTGCAGGCTGGCGGTGTATTTGGAACGGGTTATTTGGGTCACCAATTTGGGTGGGTCACCGGGTCAGCCAACCAGACCCAGAATGCTCCACTGACTCGTGGTGACCGAAGTAATGCATCACCGAGTTGATTCTAATCAAGTTGAAAATTTGTAATAGCTTGACATGCTCCCAGTCGTAGCGCCAAACTAGCGGGCTAGTAGGAAGTCATGTTGCCGCACTGCCCTGTTTGTTGTCGGATGTTTCTGTTGGTGCCCAGAGGTTGATTGCCCATGGTTTTCCTAGTACAATGCATGTCGTAATATTTCGTTTGTTACTGATTTGGGCAGCTCGCTCATTTGTACTGCTGCCGTGCAAAGAATGAACACGCTCGCCCTTTTTCATTGCTAGCGTGAACATGTCCCTTTTTCACTAATGTAGCGAAAAGAATGACCATACTCGCCGATATTGCCTTTGGATTGGTTGTCACAATGACTGCCTTTCTCTGTTACTGACCCTCGCCTATGGTTTGACGCGAGCGAAATGTATATGAGATTCAAAGCACGACAGATTCTGGTGGTCAATACAGGGTAATTTATAAACAGTCAACAGCTTCTGCAACATTAACTGTTAGTTTTACAGCAAATAATTTATCCCCCCATCTCTCCTCCTCCGCTCCCCCCCCCCCCCCCCCCCCGTGTTTTTATCTATCAAGTAGAAAGTGATCGTGTCAGTTTAGTAAAGAATTGTGTGCCCAGCATTGTAGTCTCAGGAATACTGGTTCCATTGGATCAACTGGTTAACTGATCGTGTCAACTGGGTGGCTCTTGTATGATTTGTCGTCTTTGTATTATTTATTATTCTTGCCCGGTTGCGTGAATTACCTTTGTGTACTTTTGTATGGACTAAACTCTTTCAAATCGCTGCTCATTATTTTTTTCGGTAAAAACTAGTTGTTTTGGGGGAGGGGGAGCCGGCAAAATTAAGACTGGGAATTAGAAATACCTTTCTTATTTAATCGTGCAGCAAATCAACACGCTGTCACCCAGAGGTGTACGCAAGGGGGGGGGGGGGGGGGGTACAAGTGGCACATACACCCCCCTTCCAAAGAAGGTCTGACACCCCCATGTCACAGGCCTAACTTGTTTTTAGTGATTTTTTGTTCTATAATAAATGTCATAAGTTTTTCGCATTGTCATGTAGGCCTAAAATTTAAAATCTTAAAATTCGGGGGGAAAATGCTGCTGAAGATGTTGAAAAGTTGCTCCCCCTCCCCTTCCTCCCCCAAAAAAAAAGTAACTGAAAATGCTGGAAGATGCTCCATGGGCCCAAATAATGCTCTAAAATGTGTTAAATTTCAAAGCTCCACGGATCCTGCTGGGGAAGCTTACATCACTCCCCCAGATCCCCTAGCTGGTTATTCATAGGTTTTTTTTTTAATTGCACAGGGTGCCCCTTCATGCACTGTGCTTCCCCCCACAATAAATTCCTGCGTATGCCACTGCTGTCACCTGAAGTTACACATACATGCCTCCATGTTGGCTTTCCTGTATGACTCAGTTGTGCAACATTAATTCAAACGTATATAAATGTTGCAAACGCCATGGGCGTCGATCCCGGGGGGGACGGGTGGACATGTCCCCCCCTGGTTTCCTAGGATAGGGGACGGTCCCCCCCCCTCCTCTGGGAGGCTGTGCATTGGTTATTCCTAAAGGAGTGTTTTTTAATACTGCCCTCCGGAGGTCCCTCGCCTGTCGCCTCGCCAGCCGCCTCGCCAGCGCACGCAGCTACCAAGAAAAACCAAACAATCCCCTTTTTTTTAGTTCTCTCAGTGCCATGAGGCGACCACAGACGTGGCTTCTTCGCAGCAACATAACTGACAGAAGGCTTAACGGCATTGCAATATGTCACGTAAATAAGTCCTCGCTCGATTCCATTCAGCCTTTTTAGGCCGTAGGACGTACAGGCAAGAGGCACTACTGCATGGTGCAGCGGATTCAATGGAAATCGACCAACTTTAGCCCCCCCCCCCCCTTGCGGTTTTAAAGTGTGTTCTCATTTGATATGACTGTGTTTTTCGGCAAGGCACTCTTTTATCGTAAATTGTTACATTATATTTGTTGTCACAATTGAATTTTTATATTTTGTACTTTATTAAATAATAAAAAATAAATTTGTCGTTGATCTTCCTGGAAAAATTACGTTATATTTCACGCAGCCTGTGCGTCCCCGTCCCCCCCAGATATTTTCATGGATCGACGCCCATGGCAAACGCTTTTATTTTCTTCTTCACGTGCGAGACGGTTTTGCTATATTTATTCAAACGTGCGTATATATTGCGAAAGCTATTTGCGCAGGATGCACGAAAATATGTAGGGGTTGTCCTTTTACGGTGTTACTTTCTATTACTAAATAACAAATACGAAGTGGGGAGGCGGGGCCGAAATGTTTTGATGATTTGAAGAGCCTAAAACTAGAAGTGGCAGAGTTGTCTATGTCGTGACAAATTTATAGCGTTGAACATTTTTTTAGCCGCTTATGTAGGTCATAAATATTGACTCATCACTTTGCTACAGAAATAGTTTTCGCTTATAAATAGCTTAATATTACTCTTGCAGCTGTACGGCCATTTGGCCCACCTGCTGTTCAGAATCTCAATGGAGATAAAAACCTCAAGAATGGCCAAAAGAGCGATCTTGTTGCATGCATTATTTTACGCAGTTTAAACTAAATAAAATCGTTCGTTTATTTCGAAGTTTTCTTTTGTTAACTTTCTTACAAAAAAACAAAACAAAAAACATAAACATGCACTTTTAAGAGCATTAGAATCTGTCAGCAAATAACGAAACGGCTTATTGATCTGCAAGTTGATTGTGAGTCTAGACCAGTGCAGTCTTTACTAACAGAAAACTGATACCAACCAAAATTGGAAATCTTTGTTTTAAACTGGTAAAGTTCTTCATGCAGTAAACGCCATTCATAATTTTTGGTGTAGAGTTGTGGAACTATTTTGTTTTTTATTTTATTCGGATTTGAAAAAAAGCAAAATTTTTACCTGATTGTTTAATTTTACAATTATAACTATTAATACCAGAAAAACTTATACGCGCCACGATATTTTCAGGATTTTATAGAATATTATTACCATGCTAATTTTTTTCAAGCATTTGTGCCATTTTGGTTTTCCCCAAGTCATGGAAGACAACATTTTGTGCCCCCCCCCCCACCCTACCACTTTTCCGTGGCCCCCGAAATGTCCAGAAAATCAAATTTGATTATTTATTTATGCGAACGTCCTAAATGTATAACCAAAATTTTGTTCGGAAAAAAAAAGAATACCGAAATATTTTTTTTCTGATGTATGTTGTTTTTAAACATGACCTTCAATAATTTCTATATATAAAAAAAAAATTGATGGCGCAATTACGTAACTTATAAGCAACGACGTAACTTTAAATCCATCCACCAATCAGAAAACAAAAAAAAAATAGCTTGGCGACGCGGTCGACAAAGGCCAGAACCAATTCTACTAAGGGACACGGAACGGAAGGAGGCAAGATGGCCAGCAATCCTTTCGTCGGGAAAGTCGCCTTGATCACAGGTAAACTGGTGTTATTTTATACTCAATACAGTATCTTGAAAGGTATATAAGACACTGTGGTGAATTACTATGGAATGTTATCGTCGTAATTTAACAGGAATGTCGCTACAAAAAAATATTGCTGCGACTATGCATGCCTGGTATAGTCGCTGACAGGCGTGTGCGATTCGCTTTCCCGGGTAATTTACGTATGGAATAAACAACCAAAGTAGAACGATGTTGATTATACGATTTCCGTTTGGATTAATAAATCGTATCTAAATAAATCTTCGCTCGTACGATCCGGGATAATGTAACTGTGAACCAACGTTATGGGGAGGGCAGGTTGTATTTGCGTTGAGGTGAAGCCTAACCACGCGAATGAAGGCGAAGGCGAATACGCGTCAAGTACACAAGGCCTGCTGAGAGAAAATTTAGTGACAGGCTTCCTCTCTTAAAAGATATATAGATTCAGGAACAAATGAACATGTTCATTTGTTCCTGATCTTGCTCTCAGGTTTTTTTTTATTCCTGACGGAAGCTACTGGATTTTAAATCAAACTTAATCGCAGAATTCCACGTCTTCTCGTTTTTTTTTTTTCTTTTTACAGAACTAGCAATCCTCAAACACTTTAATAGAGCAGTGACACGACGTAGTATTATTGTATATAACTCTATGCTGGCGCCTTAATGGGTTAGCTGCAAGGGGCACTGCGGAGAGAAACAGAAGGGCATCATACTGAAGCCGATGCTGTGAAGAGTGATTTCTTAGACCTAAAACGCGCGATTTTTGTTGTTGGAGAAAACAACGTTATTTTAAGCCTAAGAAATCCTCTCTTCCGTTGTTTTTCCCTCCATTTTTATGTAGTGCACCTTGTAGTTATGCCCTCCAAAACCCATACTGGTGCCAATATGGCAGCAAATGTCACTGCTCTATTATGGCTACACAGACTTTCTTTATAGAAAGGGCTTGTATGTCGATGTAAAAGAAAATCGATTACGAAATAAAAATAAAGTAAAAACGCATTAGCTACTGAATATCAAAAGCTGTAACAGCAATGTAAAGCAGGTGGCAGCTAGGCGGATAAAATAAATAACTTGGTTCTCATAAGCGTATAAACCAAGAGTCAATATGTAGGCTGGTCAGCGGATTTTTATTTATTTTTTACCTCTCAAGGTCGTGATGCGGTGTGCAGATTTTCTATATTTTTGGGGGCGGGGGGGGGGGGGAGTTATTATTTTTTTTTTTGTGGAGCTTCCTTACAAAATGCAATAAATTGTAAAAAAAAAAAAAATAACTACCTGGTTTTCGAAATGATGACTGAACTTCCATGGTTCTTAATATGTGGACTGTGGTCGCAACATCGAATAAAATAATGCATACTTAAAAAAAATGTTAGATTCACAAAATCAGTTAGTTTTTGTATTTTTATGTTTATTAATATTTTTTCCTCGCATTCTTTAAAGCCAGTTAAACTAGCCTATAATATTGTGCAACTTAAATCAAGAATGTTAACACTTGGGAGTTCGGCAGTATTAGCAAATTTAAAGTGGCACTATCACCGATTGAAAGTCTGCAGAATCTGGCAACATCTAACGCTATCTAGTACTACCTAGCACTTGCTTGCATCTAGCGAAGGAATGCACAATGGCATTTCTTTTGGCAAAACAAACAAAGCCACGCCCTCCTTAATACATTGAGTGAAAATTTGGTACGTCCTCATTCACCTGGGAGCAATATGATGATGATGTTATTGGTTCCCCTTTTAAGAACAGGGCGCAGCCTCCTGCCACGTAACCAAACCACAAGAAAAAAAGAAAAAAACGCTAGTCCCTCCACCTCCTATTCCACCACCCAACCAGCATCTGTTCACCCCATCCCGCTCCCTCCCCTTCCCTTCACCCTGAAAGCCATCGAACTGCTTCCTCCCCCACTCCTCCGTACCCCTCAGGTCGCCCTACCCCACGTAACCCACCAAAACATGCTCCAAGGTCTCATCTTCCGCCCCACAGATACCGCAATTCCCATCCTCGTCCTGCCCACCAGCTTTCCACCACATAACCTTCGTATCCAACACTCCACCCCTGGCTCCAATCCCCCCAAAAGTATCCCTCCCAGCCAATCTCCCTTTTCTCTCTCTATATGCACGTAGAAGATTTCTCTTCCCCTTTTCCACCACCCAGTGTCCACCTCTTGATAACCTTCCTCCAACTCCCTCCCCCTCCCCACCCTGATAAACTTCACTGCGAGCCATCCGGTCTTACATCTCCTCGTAACATACTCCTAAATCTTATTGACTATGGATTCATCCGACAGTCCCCTTACCCTCCTGCTAAACCCGACTTCGGTCACAGTGTCCCTTGCCTCAAAACTCGACCAACCCACATCCCCTTTCACCACCTCGTTGGCCATGAAACGATTCGCCCCCAAAGCCCATCTTCCAAGCTCATCCTCGAAGCGCTTCATCTGACCTTGAGCTCCTTAAACACCAAAACCCCACCAGCAAACATCACCACTGGGACCGCCACACTTTTCCACAGAATCCTCATCGCGGTTATATCCCAACAAAGTCACCCTCTTAATTATTCACCCTCCCCAATTTATGACCAACCTTCTTACTGATCAACCCCAAATAATCCCCCCCATCTTCTGCATCACCCTCCTAACCCAGATGTCTCCCAGCCTTAACCTGTCCCCTTCCATCCCCTCCCAAACGTCCTCACCACGTCCGAACAGCATAAACGTAGATTTATCCCGACTGAACTCCACCTTTATCTCTGCTCCCCAAGCCGTACACATGCCAAGCAAGAACTCCATCCCCTCCCTCTCCCCATCCAAGACCCCTCATCAGCAAATCTCAACACGGGAGTCTTAAACCCTTATCCCTCACTCTCCTCTCTCCCTCACTTAAACCCCAACCCCATATCCAAAACTGCTCTTTCCAGCCCACACAGGTACACCAGAAAGAGCTGAGACGAAAGTGCTCACCTCTGTCTAGGACCCCTCCTACTCTCCACCCCATCCCATCTCCCTTATTTCCTTCCACGGCAACTCCCACCTCACCCCATCATAAGCCTTTGCAATGTCCAGAAAAACAACCCAACCCGTAACTCTTTCGCCAGCTCAACTGCCTGGGAAATATTAAACAGGTTATCCTCTACCTCCCCTCTTCCAAAAGCCATTCTCTGAGCTTCTCCCGTTACCACCTCCTCCCCTTATGCACCATGATAATGCTAGCCTTCCAACTTTCAGGAACCTTCCCCCAGTTAAAACATCATCTCCCTGATCAGCCTTCTCTTCCCCTTAACCCCTATCACCTTCACAAACTCGCCCACCATGCCATCCACTCCAGCAGGCTTTCCGTTCTTTAGTGCGACAAAGTCTCTTCAAACTCGCCCCCGAGATCACTCCAACTCCTTCAAGAAGTTCAGATTCCTCACCCCTCTCCCTGCCCATAATCCCCACCCCAACCTCCTCCTCCCGACAAATTTCCTCACAGAAAAACCGTGAGGCCTTTGGCCCGTCCCTCCCAACCATTCCCGCCATCACTCCTCACCTCCCCTTTTCCCCTGATACGCACCTTCACATTCCTCCAGAACTTAGCCCGTGCCACCTTTCTCCCTCAATGCCTGCTTCTGATTACACTCTCAGATTTTCTTCTTCACAACCTCCCACGCCTCCTTCTGACATCCCAAATAAGCCTTCCACCTCTTATGCACTCCGCATCCTCGACCTTCCCCCCTCTTCTCCAAGAAGGCTTGTAAGCTGTATAGGTTAACAATATCACTGCCGCTAGATAGCACCACGGTATTTTCGTACGATCGGTGTTAGTGCCACAGTGGTATCAGTGGTGTTATTGCTGGCCATTCTTTCCTTGAATGGCTTTGTTTTGTTTGCAGTCAGTGCCGTACTGGACATTAGGCTCTATTAGCTACAGAACGGCACGTTCAATACCTAATATAAAGTTTAAATAAAAAAGCAATTTTTTCGTGATTTAATGTCCAACCTACATTTAATTTACTGAACTACAAAATGGAGTGACACGGCTGTAGTAGCGACGCGGGCGCCTATGAGAACCATTGTTATTTTTTGTTGCGGTCTGTGTTGTCTCAATAGGCCTTGAACAACCTTAGGTTGTGGCCTTTCCACTCCCGGTTGGGGCACCCTCATGGCTTGTAAATTAATAGCTTCTCCTGGCTAAGCTGGATGTTAGTCAATATCTAGACACACGCTAGTGTGTCGCCGCCAAGTAACAGTAGATCATCCCATTGTAGACATGCGATTGTTAAAAATTGATTGTTAATGATAAAAAGGCGGCTCACTAGCAGACATGTGTGTTAACGGTAAGCAATTGAAAGCATATTTTTGCATGTTGAGGATAAATCCCAATGCGACAGAATTGTTTCAAATTATGGAAAATGTAAGGGGAAGGGTCAAAGATTAAGAAAAACTAAAATTTAAAGGATGAGTGTCCCCCAATCATAGAGAAAAAGATGCGTCAATAACGTTATTTTTATGTTACTGTCTAGCTAGCTAGCTGCTAGCTGACTAGCTAATAAGATTTTTCCCATGTTAAATCCCATAGACCTTTTGCTCATGGCTAGCGCAAAATTGAGAAGGCCTACGTACCTGAACTTTTGCACACGAATGCATGATGATCTGAGGACGATCCTTTTGTTGGTTTGGAGGTTGTAGGGGTCAGGACAAGTGCGTGGGAGGGTTTTGAAATTCGCCACCGGCGAATTTAAATTTCGTTTCTTTTCCAAGTTGCAACCAAAGATTTTAAGCAACAATGACTTGAACAATCAAGACTGGTCCTTAGATTAATTGTAAAAGCCTGGACGAACTAAAAACTGAACTGTAACGAAGGACAAAATAAAGCAACATTTACGTTGCCGTGGATTGCGTAAGAATAAAGGGATGCACGTTAGATGATGGTTACGCAACAATAAGAGCATACACCAGCTAATCCAAAAAAAACCAATAAAATCCCCACAAAAATGCTTCCCGTTCTGCTGTTTTAGTAACAGCAACCTTCGCGGGTTTCTGCATGACTAAATGTGAACGAAATCTTGAAAAATTAAGGGAAAGTTGCAGGGATAAACAAAACAACTGAAGGGGATGTGCTGATTGAGTGAGCGAAGCGAACGAAATCAGCGATTATTAGTCGGTGTGTGCAAAAATGGGATTGAAGCATCTTAAAGAGACGGTGTAACCTTATGTATGTTCAGTCATATGAAAGTTGTGATATCCACCCAAAACCAAAACTGGTAGAAAAACCCGCCAAGTTTCCAAAAACAGTCGGTCTTTGAAAGTAGTGATATCACTCCACCAGGGAAAGGCCGCCAAGGTTAATCCTATTAGCCAAGTTAATCGCACATACTAATAGTTTGAAAGTTAAATGATAACTAGAAGATTGCTACTAGCGGTAGCAATCTTCAAGTTTTCATTTAACGTCCAAAGTATTATTCGGTGCGATTAACTTGGCTAATAAGATTAACCTTGGCAGCCTTTTCCTGGTGGAGTGATATCACTACTTTCAAAGACCGACTGTTTTTGGAAACTTGGAGGGTTTTTCTACCAGTTTTGGTTTTGGGTGGATCAATCAAGCCTCCATGCACATCTTCCCTTGTTGCGAGTTTAATTCCGAATTTCAGTGTTGAAATTATACCACCCCAGCAAGGTTATGCTGATGACGTCGTTTGTAAAATCTGCTAAGCCCAAGATCCACATGACGTCAAATTGTAATGACCCATTGTCGCTTCAAAATTAATATTCATTGTTAGTTTAGATGATGATCAATTGTTGTAATAATATGTAGCTGTGAATTGTTTGTACTTAATGTTCCCAGTGGTTCTGCGCCCTCTTGGTCGTCCCCAGCCTAGGCGGCGATCACAAGTTTCTAATGGTGTTGCCACAGAATGGGTCGCCTCTCGCTCTGGTTGTGGTTCTCAAGTGAGGAGGAAAGAACCACATCGGTCACAGTCTCAGCCTGTCTGGTGGACTAGGATTTACTCCTGTGCTGTGCGTAACAGGCGGCAAGCGTCATCCGAGTGACTTTACATGGCTGGCATATCACAGTATATCTAAGGAGTCTTCGAATTTGATCCGCACTGAGCAGTGTTGGTATGGCTGGGTCCCTTGGGAGTGCCTGGCGAATCCTTAATCAAAACCCTGCTGTTGTTTCTCAAATGTGGGTCTATGACTCGCAGGACGGAGCCAGGTCTATTTTCAGGGGAGAAGACATGGGCTGATGCCTTTTATCATCGGTTTGCGAGTGTATATGCTCTGCCGCGAGGGTCTCCCCGCCGTCCTTGTCCTGCAATGACATTGATAACGCTGCAGAAGACCTTCACTGTGATAAGTGAGTTCTGAACAGCCCTGGCTAGGTGCAAGGACACTAGCTCTCCGGGAATTGATGGAGTCTCTTATAAGAGTCTCAAGAGTCTTGATCAGCAGGCAACTAGTGAAGGGGTGGCCTTGGTTCAGTCAATTTTGGTAACTGTTTGGTTCCGGATTCCTGGCTGTACTCTTATCATAGTACCGTCCTATCGTCCCATCTCTCTGATGTCTAGTCTACAGAAGGTCTATGAGAGGATGCTCATTAAGCGACTCGAATCGCATCATGAGTAATTAGGATTGCCTTGCCCCCACCCAGTTTGAGTATATGGATGGGAGAAACGCACAGGATGCTATCATGTATATCCTGTCTGGCATCTATGAGGCGTGGGCCCATGGATGCACAGTTGTTGCCGTCTTTCTCAATATAAAAGCGGCATATGACACTGTTGAAGCCAACTGGGTAAGGAGTAGCCTAGTCAATATGGGAGTAGGCCGAGGTCTCAAGGATGCCATTTGCGCCCTTTTAGGCGAGCGGAGATTTGTGACGCATGCAAGCGGGTTTTGGTCTGTGAACTCCAGCTCGGATCATGAGTTACCATAAGGGAGTTGTCTCGGCCCTCTGCTTTTTGCAGTTGCTATAAATGACATACTGGTTGAGATAGGGGAATCAGATAACATTGTATGCTACGCAGACAATGTTGCGCTTTGGTTTGTTAGTAATGATCCAACTATCAGCTGTCTCTGTGTGCAACAGACTGTTCTGCGGGTTTCAGTCCTCCTTTGGAGGAAGGGTCTGCAGTTGGCCCCGTCCAAGACTGTGATGGTGCTCTTCAGTAAGTCTAGGACTCGACCGCGTGTGCCCTTATCACTGTTGATCGAGTGTCGATCACGCAGAGCACTAGATTTAGGTACCTGGGAGTTCATTTAGATGAAGATCTAGACCGGGACAGGCATACTTCACACCTCAAAGGAAAGGTCAGAACCAGAATGGCTATTCTCAAGCGGCTCTCTGGAGTTGATGGTGTGAAGCGAGGCTCTTTGGCCGCTGTCTACCGGTCGTTCGTTAGGCCCTAAATTACAACTTACCATTCTTGCGTCATGAAAAGAGCCATATCAAAGCACTTCAGGTGACCGTGAATGACTGCCTCCGTATGATTACTGACTGTCTTGTCTCCACTCCATTGTCGTGCGGCAGAGCTTCTGTGCGCCCTGTGTGTCCATAATGTCAGCAGAAGTAAGAATGACCCAGTTGGATGTGTGTTACGAGACTATTTGGATATCCAAACCATACCCACTACTTAGCACTCCATTAATGGTGATTGCAAAACCATACCCCCACTCTATTAATGGTGACTAAGTGTAAAACCATACCCACTACTGGATTGTGTGAAACCATACCCACTATTTCGAACGCCATTAATGGTGATTGTGTGTAAAACCATACCCACTACTTAGCACAACTTGATTGTGTGTAAAACCATAACCACTACTTAGCACTCCATTAATGGGAATTGTAAAACCATACCCACTACTTAGCACTCCATTAATGGAAATTGTAAAACCATACCCACTACTTAGCGCCCTATTAACGGTGATTGTGTGTAAAACTATACCCACTACTTAGCACCCCCATTAATGAGGATTGTGTGTAAAATCCATACCCACTATTTAGCACTCCAGTAATGGTGATTGTGTGCAAAACCATACCCACTACTTAGCACCCCCATTAAAGTGGCACTATCGCCGATTGAAAAGTGAACGAAAATACCATGGCGCCATCTAGCAGCGGTGATATTGTTAACCTTTATAGCTTGCTCCCAGGTGCACGAGTATGTACCAAATTTTCGCGCAATAATTAAAGAGTTCATGGCTTGTTTGTTTCGTTAAAAGAAATGCCGTTGTGCATTCCTTCGGCTGGTACAAGCGAGTGCTAGATAGTAGTGGATAGCGCTAAATGTCGCCAGATCTTGCCTACTTTCATCAGTCGGTGATAGTGCCACTTTAATGGGGATTGTGTGTAAAACCATACCCACTACTTAGCACCCTCATTAATGGGGATTGTGTGTAAAACCATACCCAATACTTAGCACCCTCATTAATGGGGATTGTGTGTAAAACCATACCCACTACTTAGCACCCCCATTAATGTTGATTGTGTGTAAACCCATATCCGCTACTTAGCACTCCATTAATGGTGAATGTGTGTAAAACCATGCCCATTACGTAGCACTCCATTGATGGTGAATGTGTGTAAACCGATTTTATTGTTACTCTGTATTGTCGTGGTTAGACTAGGTTAATTGAATTAAATGTGTCAGGTAGATTTTTAATGTATAAGGCCGGGTTGCATACCGGGGGGGGGGGGGGGGGGGGGG
>JAHWFP010013803.1:718-17769 GCA_023313725.1 Lithobius niger
CGTTAGTGATGTAAAGGAGAAACAGTCGAAGTATAAATTAGCTAAGATGAAAGTTGCGTCTTTGACCTTAAAATGCAGCCATCTGACGGTAAATAATTGTTCAGGTATGGAAAAAGTGACTTGGCCAATTTGCCGAATAGGCTTTCAAAATCTCACAGAAGGGGTGAATCGCCCCCTTGCCCCCCCCCCCCCCCCCCCCTCACTAGTTACGCCACTGTATGGAATAGCTGGCAACGCTATTTTGTCAACACAATTGATAAGAGTAGAAAATGAGAAAATTGCAAAGTGAAAGCCCACTAGGAAACAATAACAAATCAAGGCTTCTTCTTCACATTAGTGTTAATGAACTGAGGTTGCCAGTAATGGATGTATGTATCCTTTTTTTTTTTAGCTATTTTTTAAATTTTGAATGTTATCCTGTTAATGGCCCAAGACAAGTTAGAGCGATAATATCGGATTTTATTGTGCATGACCCATAACCGCCTGAAAAACCTTTCAGACCCTTTTTTTTAGAGTCGGGTCGGTTCTCGGATTCGAACCAGCATTCTCTTGGTTTGCAGCCGACGACGCTTGCCACTGGGCTGTGATTGCTCGCTTTGCTCGGGGTCCCCGGGGCCCCCTCGCAAAGCTCACGCTGGGACTTAGTTTTTCGCTGTTATACGTTGAAGGCGTAGGTTCGTATATAGGCGGCTACGGGTTAATACAGTGACTTGATGGAAATACCGCTGTCGTGTTTCAGTTTTAATATTCGCTTTCCCATCTTAACTTGTATTCTTTTTGTTTTTATTTGTTTACTTCTTTCATTTTGAGACGTAAGTAAGTTCCCAAACTGACATTGCAAAATGAGTGCCATGTCATGCTTACTCTCAAACGTATGCAGTACAAACCAACATAGCCGAATTGCAGCTTTCACACTTTAGCTCTGGTTTGTTGTTTTTCATGCTCTGTAACTGCTGCAGAGGTTATGTTGAGACTTCGTGATATGTCAGTTGTCCTTGGTTGTGTTCAACTATAGTGTAAGCAGATTCCCTTTGCTTTATTTGTGCTCCGATTTGGTACCTATACAGCTAGGCACCTAAACCTACACATTTGGCACCTTTGTCACCTACACATTTTGTGCACCTATACATCAAGGAGGCCAAGAGTGGTACAAGTTTGTACAAAAACTGTTACATTTCGATGGTTAAAATTGTGACAGCACATTTAAAACATTATTTCATGTCTTTACATCGTTAGCCTTGTCACTCGTTACACGTACAGGTTCAAAACATCCTCACACAACCATTTTGTCAAGGACTTTTTTCTTAGCTCTGATTGGAAATGTACATGTTAAATTTTCATAAATGGGAAAGCATTTCATTACTTCTCGAATGGCACTAATCTCCTTGACCACAGTACTTCAAATCCCTTCAAAAGCATCTAATCGCTTTCTAAATCCTGCTATTCCTTCATCGATAGCACATTTTTAGATGCTGAAAGCAGTTAAAAGCCGCGATTGTAGTGTCCGTGGCCTATCTTGACTTCGCCCCAGAACGAACACAGATAATCGATTGCACATTTTCAGTAGCAGAGTGCCTTGTTGATATCCAAGATGGTTACAAAAACAATGGCGGCCGTTGATTAAAGCCGCTCTCACCAGGAAGACGTAGCCGCTCATAAAATACATGCAGGACTCAAGATGCACTGCATGCACAATAGTGAAGGTAAGCCCTATAGAAGCCAGTGAGGTCGCAAGAAACTGTAAATTGCTAGGCAGGAGGCGTAGAAGTTGGGCTTCCGTGGAGTCCGCACGGTGAAATGATGTTTAAGATCACTGCCGCGGTTAGGTCAACTTGCTGTTTTCATGACCTTTCCATGCTCAAAACACCTTTCCATGCGCTAGAATTCACTTTTAGTTGCTTTAGAAGACAATCTGTAAACTTTAAGTAATTACCTAGAAAAGTTATAGGAATTTGCGGTAAGTAGGACTTTAGCTATAGATGAATAATTATTATCGACTCGCTGTACACCTACGTCCGAATTCATACGAAGCAAAATAATTCAGCCTTCCTTTACAAACTTCAATAAAATGGTTTAAACGTGGGCATCTCAACAGGAGACACATAGTCCGCCATCTTTGTTTACGAATGTGGTAAGTGAAACCAGGCTTCCCAAATACTGTAAACAGTTTGTTCAGCATGACCTGAAATACTAATTAATTTCGAAAAAAAAAAACGGGTGAATTCAGCAATCGTGGTATAAGACTGGGGGCATGATCTGAGATAGGTGGGTGTGGGGAAGGAAAAGGGGTTTTATTTCTTAATTGTACAGAGAGAGACAGATACAGAAATCGCTGTCACTGTATGCGGAAGGAGGGGTGGATGCAGAAGGTGGGATGGATGGGTTATATATAAAAGACAGAATGAAAATGGAAGAGAGTTATGGTGAATTGGGGGGAAAGGTTGAACGGTTGGCGTCGTACTGTGAACCTTGGCCCAGGGATCCATCCTTTTTTATGGTATGTACGTTCGTGATTAATAAGAACTTCCTGTTTCTAAAACACCAACAAAAATTCTAAGTTAACAGGGCATACGCACCAATGCAACTATTCTGCACCAAGAGAGGTTCGGTCGTGCTAGGTTTACATTTGGAGTTTTTTTTTAATAGGTATTTCGGAAACTGGCCACGGGCTACCAACCCTTACATTCTGTTCCTCCACTTCCGCATGCGTTGACTGAAATTTCTACTTCAGCTCTCTCTGTCTAATAACAACAAGCGGCTGCATCGACGACTACCTAGTCGCAACCGATCTCCTGTACACTTCCGCCACTTTTGAGCCACTTCCGCTTCATAATTCCAGTTACTTTTAGTAGTTTTTCACCAATTTTTGGACGCTGAATCGAATGGGGAAAAACCGTTTTTCTCTGTCTGGTACCGTTTTACTGATGATGGGCTCATTTGTCAGCCACTTCCGGTTAATCGTAGGCCACTTCCGCATCATACTTCTCGTTTTTCCCCCCTTAAAACTAATTGTCTGGTTCCGTTCTGGAGTTTAGTAAGGTGACGGACGGACTGACAAAGTAGTTGCTGTAGTCTTTCCAGCGGTTTCAGCGATACAAAAGACTAAAAAAAATATTCCTCTTCTTCCCCCTAACAGTCACTAATCTCAGATCTTTCCCTCCAATCTTCACCAAGATTACCTAATCCACTTGTTTTTCCTAAATTAATTCACATATTTTGCTGGTTTGTATAGAGCATGTTAGTACGATTAAATGCGTCCTTTTTCTTCGTAAAAAGATTTTGTTGCATTGGTATATCAGGTCACGTCAAACAAATTGTTTACAATATTTGTGGAGC
Organism: Lithobius niger; assembly: GCA_023313725.1. Taxonomy (NCBI): domain Eukaryota; kingdom Metazoa; phylum Arthropoda; class Chilopoda; order Lithobiomorpha; family Lithobiidae; genus Lithobius; species Lithobius niger. The sequence goes on from JAHWFP010013803.1 coordinate 4,055, forward strand.
CTTGTTTCTCTTGCGACGCGTGTAAACAAAGACGGTGGATATTGTTTTTCCTATTCAGAAATCTCCCACATATTTGAACCATTTTACTGAAGTTCGTAAAGGATGGCTGAAGTTTTTTGCTTTGTACCTGATCTCAGAAATAAGTGCAAACCAAAATAATTCATCTGAAGTGTGAACTGCTTTGCAATGTATGACAATTTGACCTGGACAATTCCAATGAGAGGTAAGAAAAGGATTTTGCCAAATAAGTATTTGACAAAATGGTGGCAGGAAGCAAGTGGATCCTGTATGCGTATCGAGAGTGACAAGGCTAAGCTACAAAGGAATAAAAATAATTGCTTTTAAAACTTCCATTGTAAGCTTCGATTTAATTTTAAGCTTCAAAGGTAAACAGTACAGAGTAAATACAGTTATAAGTACAAGGTACACGTCTACTTATGTAAATACAAGGTGCACACTCCAAATGGTAACAGAAAATAGGCTACATATAGGGTAGTTTGGTCTGTTTGTATAAATGGAAGGCTTCCCAGCTTGCAACAAAGGCAGACTAACGCAAATACTGATGCAAATATGATACGGTAATTTACAAAGGAACTGTTAGATGCAAGAAACGATAGGCTTATAAGCCAGTTTGCAACAAATGGTCTTCCGAGACTTTATGTCCAACTTGATTAACACTCATCTTCACCAAGTTAAGATATTAGATCTTTAGAACTCGATCTCACAATATCTTGCGAATTTTCGACAGCTTTAGCAAGTTTGGTGGTATTGAAACAAGCAACATCGTAAATACGAGAGGCTACGGAAGGCGCCGTTTTTCAAAACACAAAATGAAGACGTAGTTGGAGACGGAGAACGGACTGAAACTTAGTGCCCGAGGAAGACAGATGTAGCACCAAACTTGCTAAAGCTATCGAAAATTCGCAAGATATTGTGAGATCGAGTTCTAAAGATCTAATATCTTAACTTGGTGAAGATGAGTGTTAATCAAGTTGGACATAAAGTCTCGGAAAATATTATAATTTTTCACCGTAAAGAACTCCATCATTTGTTAACAAATGGTCTGTAACGGTCGGCGTACGGTCTGCAACAAACGTCAAGTCACGTTGCATAAGGCATAGTTATGTAGTAGTCAGTTTTCTTAAATACAACCTGCATAAGTCAAAGTAGATAAATAAAAGGTGTACAGGATTATTAAAAATGTGCCTTTGTGTATTCTGTCAAGGAATCCAAGAATTGCACAAGCCTGTGTAAACACTGTTATAATACAGACTTGAGCAATTCCTTGGCTTCGTTGACGGGATACACAAAGACAACTTTTTCATAATTCTGTGCACCTTTCATTTATCAGCTGTGACTTACATCGCATGTATTTATACTGGCTACTGTAGAGGAATGCCTTACACAACGTGACTTGTGTTTGTCGCAAACCTATTTGCGAACTTTTTTACGCCGATCGTCTCTTGTATCTAACAGTACCCTTGCAAGTTGCCTTTTCAGATATGTGACTTTATTGCGTTAGTCTACCATTGATCTATGCTGAGAAGCCTTGCTTTTATGCAAACAGACCAAACTACCCTGCATTTAGGCTATTTATTTTGTTTTCTATTTGCAGTAGGACTTTGTGCACCTTGTATTTAGATAAACTAATGTATACCTTGTATACTTACAACTATTTTTACTTTCAACTGGTTACCTTTGTAGTCTGAAACTGGATTCAAGCAGTTTGGCTTCACTGAGATACATTTATGTACGGATTGATCTATTTAACTTACATTTAAGTTTTACCCGTGTCAGCTTCCGCTGATTGTGGAAGCATGTAAACTTGTGTTGATTGTGTCCCTTGCATTTCACTATGCAGGCTTATTTTTTGGGTTAACCTTGAATTTAAGCTGGTTATCTTACAAAACCATATTTATCCATGTATCTTACGTATAGCAAACCTCTTTACACGTTTTAGCTGCTTCCTCTGCATATGTCATAAAGTTCTTCTGATTTACCTGTGCTTTTTGCTTGTGCATAACCTTTATGCATGCAGACCTGGGTACTTGCATGTGCTATACATTTATGCAGAATAACCTGTGTACCTTACGTTTACCGTATGTTTATTTTGGTATACCTGTGAACCTTGCGTGTATTGAACATTTAAGCAAATTCAACACCTGAACTTGCACTCACTACACATTTACCACGTTTATACCTTGCGTACACTTTGTATATGCCGTTCATTTGTGAAAATTGACCTGTGCACCTTGCATACATCGATATACATGCTGATCGATCTGTGTGCCTTGCATGTACCCAAAACTTATGCAGATTGACCTGTCTACCTCGCATTTGTTACAAGTTTTGTCTGTGTACCTTATGTTTACACAATCTAAATTCTTTATCCTCTGTCAAATCGTCCTGGCTCTCATCGGACATAAAAATTCCTTCTCGACTGAGGGAAATACTTGCCGTTCCTTCCGCCATCGTCAGGTCTTCGATGATCCCCTGGAAGAAAAATAAAAAATAAAAATCAGCCGTTAATCCATAGAGCAATTTTTATTAGAAATAACAAAGTAAAAAATATTGCATTTTTCATCACAAGCATATTGGCCAAACAATTATTAATTAGTAGCACTTTTATCTTCTGAAATACTGAAGGTAGATGCATTAATTACGCTGCTGTTGAATTTTGCGACTATGTTTTACTAATACTGGTGCACCTTGTAGTTAAAATGGTTGACGTCACAAATCTGGTGGAAATGGTTATATTTGCTGGAATCCAGAGCCATTGATGGGCGGATTGAAACAACAGGCAGAGCGTGATATAGTAATTTTTACACTGATTCCAAAATAAAGAGGATGATAATAGGGCAGGCTTGCTTCTGTCGGGCAAGCTCAGCTGTACTACCGAAATCGTAATCAGCATAGCTTGGGCTATTGCGTTGTTAACAGCCGGGACACCTACTTCAATACCGACTGAGGTAATAGGTTTTGCTTTTACAATGCTTTGGAGTTGAAAATAAGTTATATATGATTGCCCGCAGCATCCCTGGCTTATATGTGTGAAGTTTCGTGGCTTGAATGCCACGAAACTGACTTTGAAGCATTCGAAAAGCTGCTATTCTAAAACTCAAACAGCCAAACTGTGCCTGCTTGAATGGTGTTTACCCATTAAATAAAGAACAGCCCAATTATGGACGCTTGAAAGGTGTTTACACGTTTAAAAAAACTGCACCTGCTTGAAACAGTTAAACTGCTCCTGCTGGAAAAGTGTTTACTCATTAAATAAAGAGCAACCAAACTGCACCTGCTAAACAGTTGTTTAGGCGTCAAATAAAGAATGGCCGAAACTGCGTCTGCTTGAAAGGTGTTTACATGTTAAATAAACAACGGTCAAACTACGAACGCTGGAAAGGTGTTTGCACGACAAATAAAGAACGTCAAACTGCGGATGGTTTTAAGGTTTTTATGCATTGAATAAAGAACAGCCAAACTGCACCTGCTTGAAAGGTGTTTACCCGTTAAATAAAGAACAGCCAAACTACACCTGCTTGAAAGTTGTTTACACGTTAAATAAAGAACAGCCGTAATGCGGCTACTCGGAAGTTATTTACACGTTGACTAAAACAAAACAACCAAACTGCGCCTGCTTAAAGTGTTTGCACATCAAATAAATAACAGTTAAACTGCGCCTGCTGGAAGAAGTATTCATACATTAAATAAAGAACAGCCAAACTGCGCCTGCTTGAAAGTTTTTTACACGTCAATAAAGAATAGCCGAAACTGCACCTGCTTGAAAGGCATTTATACGTTAAATAAATGACAACTAACACTGCGGCTGCTGGGGAGGTGTTTGCAGACTTATTAAAGGAAGCCAAACTGAAGAAGTTTTAAAGGTTTTCACGCATTGAATAAAGAACAGCCGAACTGTGCTTGCTTGAAAAGTGTTTACACGTTAAATAAAGAACAGCCATGCAGCTGTTTCGAGAGTTGTTAACACGTTAAATAATAAACCACCAAAAAAAAAAAAATATAGTCGTTGATTTTATTGTTTGTGGTGGGTAGTGAAAACAAATTATTTCTAGAGAATTAATTGTGATAATTATTTCTAGTAATTATAGCCTTAAAGGGATATACCTCCCAGCGCCATTTTTCTCGATCCTCCACATCAAGTACGGCCCCAAAGGTCTATTTTCTTACCGTTAGTCTTTCCCTTGCTAAAAATCCTTTTTTAAATGTGGCGTCTATAGGAGATTTTCTGTTGAATATAATGGAACTTTATTTACTAACGACCCGTCACTAAATGATGCATTGCGCGCGTACAATAATCATGACGTTTCATCTCTGTGTGTACATCTACTAATTTTCTAATAAATACCATGAGATCTAAAATCTAATAGCCTAATGCGGTAAAAATTAAAATTAATTATTCCAATAGATCGCCGAAGCAAAATAATAAGACACTAGCCTAGAAAATTATAAATTGTAATTTTAAAATACGAGAATCATTCCGGTTTGTGACGACACAATCGTTGACTTGATTCTGTCTCGTGTACTATTTACAAAGCCAACCGAGACAGCAGCTATGCGAGGAACGCAGCTACCACCCCAGCCGACCTTGGCACTGTAATTGCTCGGATGACGATCTGCGCGTAGCTGTAATTTGGTACGCGGAATGTTATAAGGCAGGCAGGGTGTCCCTTTAAAAGCTAATTAGTTTATGCTAATAAAAAAGAAATTATTTTTGGCCAGTAAAAAAAATATTATTTACTTTTGCCAACCTTTTCGCCGTCTGACCATACACTGGAGGGGTACTCGTCTCCACTCGTGTTATTGTAGGTTAGGTTAGTGCAAGTGCCTTTGCTGGAATTTTACCGGGCAGGGTACGAGCGGAAAAGACGGCCGAGCCCCCGCCAATGTTTTCGGCAATTAGCTAATTGGGCGGCAATAACAAACAAGAATTTGTATTTTGTATTAAAATGAGGTATAATTTTGTATTTACTTACCAACCATTGCTGACAAGCGTTATGAACTTTGAGATTACAGTTCAAAGTATGAATGTAGAAATAACCTTGCTTGCCAAGATTTTTTATGAAGGACGATATATTTTGCACCAAATTTAAAATGTTTTGCTTAAAGTGTTTGATGCACGGGAAAGGCAGACTGGTAGAGTTTAAAAGGTTGTAAAATATTCCGTTTTTTAAAACACGGAAGTGCGTGGATTGAGCGAGCAAAGTGAGCATTTTACACGTAAACGAAACCTTTTTTCAGTGAGTCTCTCGCTTCTGTCGCAATCTTTCATTTACTCTCACCTTCGTAGGGGGCTTACTTCTGGAGGAGTAGACGAACAAATGTGGAAACGAACAAACAAACAAACAAACCGTGTGTTTTGAAATGATGCAGATGAAATGCTGGCGTGATGAGGAATGTGACGTACAAACTGTCAGCAATAGTTACAATTAGTTTGCGTCGAAATAATCAATACATCGATTCTGTGACGCTCTTGGAATCAAAGAAATTACATGAAATATGGATCGACGCCAATGAAGTGAACGAAGCGAAATTCAATTCACAATTTTCAAATACAAATGTTTGTCTGATACAATGGCCTCCTGACAGTAGTTGAAGGCGGGGGGGGGGGGGATTTCCAGGGCAGAGTACTGTAAGTGAGAGTATTTAAAAAAAAATCAGCGTGACTCTGAAACGTGTTCATGAAACTGAAAGAGATGTAATTATTATAAGAATTCACTTCAAATAATAAAAAAAAGAACTTTTCTATACTCTTTTGAAACAAGGGCCTCCTGTAATGGGGGGGTCCTCGGGTTCCGGGACGGCCCAATCCGACATTGCCCTGAACCCAACAATATCACAAGCATTAACATCAGAATGTAATATGAAATTAAAAATTGGATTCTTGAAAAAACGCATGTAACTACATACAGTATACATGATTAAAATTTAAATATATCACTAACACGTTTAACCGTAACGTTTTGGCTCCCTTTTTTGACTTATAAGCACTCGTTGCCATTAATAATTATGTGATATAACTAAACAACAAACGTCTTTATTATTATTATTACTATAACTATACTATTTATCTTATATACATTCTTAAACTTTTGTGTATTTTATGTATGTAAATTATCGAGTTACGTTTTGTACTGTATTATTCTGTATTATTCTTTTTAGCACACACAAGTTCTTAAATGAACTTCGTGCTACTTTTCTCTCGTTAAATAAATATTATTATTATTATTATTATTATTATCAGAATAATAAACGTAAAAAACGCCACTTGACAGCGAACGATGTGAAAAGCAAACGGATAATGTATTAGTTTTTAGTTTCCGTTTACGCGTCACTAAGTTTGACCACCAGCCAGCCATCTTTGCTTTCCTCCCTCCCATTGTGTCCGCGGAGGTTACGTGTTAAAGTTACTCAAATTGGTCCTGTCCCCATCTGCCAAACAGCAATGACCTGTACAGGGTAGTCCACAAAAAACTGACGCCCATAAGATTTTTTAAGTCCAACTTTTCTAGTTAGCACCCCTGAAAACTAGAATAGGACAGAAATCAAATCTAATGAAACGGGAAGATTTTCTGTACTCTCCTGGTTCTGAGGGGTGCTAACTGGAAAAGTTGGACTGGGAAAATGTTGGGTCGTCAGTTTTGGTGTGGACCACCCCGTAGTAACTTTACATCAGTAATACCGCAGCCGTTGAGACCGAAAAACACCATACGAGACCTCGTTGAGACCCATTTTAAAGAATTTGTCGACCTCCAGGTGTATGGTGTCTCTGTTACAAGCGCGATGTTGCCCTAGTGCCAACATCATAAACTAAAATCCAACCGCCGCTCGAGTGTTCGCACATACCATGGCACACCTCCAACAATCTGGCTTACAAAAACATTTTCCGGGGGCGGGGGGAGGGACCGATAAGGAGTTAGGCTAAAAGACGATGAGTGAGACCCAAGTTGCATAACTAGGTTAGATTCGGAGAACACTCTAAAAATGGGAAGGTAAAAAAAGGGTTCGTAACTACCAATTTTATTTTTTTAAATTGACAACTTTTTCATCTCGGCTGCAGTTTGAACATAACAAGCGTGATGTTCTAAGTATGGATTTATTAATAGCACAAAATCAAGACGCCTTTTTTCATAGCTCGTTTAGTATTACGGTCGGTGCAGTATTATGGTGACGTGACAGCAGTTAGGGCTCGTTTACGCAACGACAGTTTTCTCGCTCACTAGCTTTTACTTGATCAATACTAAATCTGAAGGCTGCTTCTCGCCTTTACCGGAGTAGCGGCTTTCGAGTTGTCTATTCGTATTAGTAACCATGGCAACGACGCATACGCAAATCTTCTCCTCGTGCCTCGTGACACGGCGTACGATGCTTGCAACATTTGAGCGTCGATGTATGACAACAAGAAAACAATTTTTACTGCAGTGCAAGACGACGGACTGTTTTTTGTATGCCGGCATTCGATGGTTTGTCTTCGAATCGATAGCCACGAAATGGACGCCATGTTGGATTTTGAATTCCCGCTGCGAGAAGCTATTTATTCTACCGACGTTTGATCATTGCTAGAAGCTGTACTTTGAGGGAGAATAGCAAATTTTGGAAATAGCGTGAAATGACAACAATCTTGTAGCAATGTTTAAAATTACTGTAGCACTTTCTTCTTTATCCGTGTTGTTATTTATAATACATATAATTTGTTATCCGTTACGGCATTCATTTAGTAGCAACGGGAAACTAATCGTAAATAAATAACGGTTGACTAGCAAATAGCTTTCGGCGAGCGAGAAGGCCTTTTTGCATAAACGCGCCCTTAATCCTTGGAGTAATATTTTAACTGTCGTACGGGAGTGTCATTCGCGCATCCAAAGCAGCTGCAGGGAGAACGTGTCTGCCGGGCAAGCCGAGCACTGTCTAAATAGAGGGCAACAACAAAGACCTGGTCGAAGCACTTAAATGGTCCTCATTGTGATTTGGGATTAGTTATTAGTGGCTACTTATTTGCCGGTCAAAAATGAAACGTTTGATTGTAAGTGCAAACAATTCGAGACGCCTTTCTGGAGCAGCTCTCCAAAAACGAACGAATATGAAATTCGCGATGCCAAAGTTAGCGCCAGCAAGATTCCCCTTCTTCTTTCCTCTTTCCTGCCTAAAAATATACATACTGTATTTTTTCCGAGAATTGAAATTTGTTTAGTATAAATTTAAAAAAATTAAGGAAAGGGTGAAAAAAGCGCAGTTTTTACTGTGCGACTATTTTTCATTATTAAAAACAGTCGGGAAGGTAAGTTTTCTTTAACATGAGGGCACAAAACACAGTTTCATACGAAAAGTTTGGCAAAACACTGCCCCCCCCCTACCCTAACATAATTCTGGATCCGCCCCTGGATAATAGCCAAGGTGTGAGACTGCTCCAAATCAACAAAACGAACAATGTTATCTTGGGGTTACTTTGAACAGTATACTCTAAACTGGAATAGCCAGATTAACGACGCGTGCTTTTCAACTTGGCAAGACGTATTGTGTGTAGGTAAGACCAAGCAAGAAAAATTGTTTGGTTTACGGGCGAGGTTGCAAATTGGAGCACCCTCCATCACCTGGCATTTCATTTTATTTTTTATTTTATTTAACTGTCCACATTTCTAAGACATGTGTACCTAGCCCACAAAGCTGAAGGAGTATGTAGTAAGCCTTAAAAAAAAGTTTAAAACTTGACAAAAATCTAGTATTAATTTTTTTTTTTTAGTGTTTTCCACGTAACTTTCTAGTGTTTTCAGATTGAGGCTTGAAATTAGTACCGTTGAAAAGCTCGTTTCGTTCCGGTTAAAATGGTATATTGGAATGTCAAAATCGGTCAAAATTCAGCGGAAATATGAATTTTAGCGGTTCGACCACGATTCAGATAAAAGATTTTGACCAGCACGCGCCTGTAAACCAAACATTTAACTTTACATGGCCTAAAATTGTTTCTGTCAAAATTCTAAAAAATGCAGTATTATGCTTTGGCCCAATATTGCAGTATTTATATCTATCTGTTGAGGTGTCAAATTAATGAATGCCGTAGATCCAGTCGTCAAACTTCAAAACTTCATCAGCAGTCCTACAAATTCGTCACCTGTATGTTTTCAGAACTTTGTTAAATTTTATAAAACACGGAGCTCACTTTCCTACACGCCTTGTCACGGATCACCAAACTAGAATGGTGGATCACTAATTTTTATGATTTGCAACCCAATTTTCCAAAAAGAACGACTAATATTAAATTCAATTTCTACATTTGTAGCAAATATCATAACTTGCATGTTACGATCAAAGAAACAATTAACGTTTTAGTAACATCTGGTTAATAATTCGGAACAGAGATAGTTTGGAAAGCACGTTCAGAAATTGTAAACTGAAAGCTGAACGTTCCGTTTTATTTCTTGTACGTTTTGATGTTTTTTACAGTTTTTTGGTTTTACTTTTTGGTATTGGTGTATTATTCTTAAATATATAGTTATATTTACTTTGCCCGAGTCTTTCCTTGAAAATTGACATTGTGAGTTTTTCTCCTCAGTTTCATTAACGTAGACATTAAATAATGAAATTACCTTAGTTACTGACTGGGAAGAGGAACTGTGTAACATCGACGTTGATCATGGTCGGCTTTTAAATTTGCAGCAAATATTTCCCGGCATTGTTAGCACTTTTGTTCTAGTAGGCATTTGTCTGCCACTCGTTGGCATTTGGCTTTTGTCACCAAAGCATTTCTTTTCTTTCAAAATGGTTTTTGTAATTTGAACTGAATAAAGTTAATTATTTTCGTGGATGGTGTGATCACGGTAATAAACAACCCGATTCACGCACCCTATTCAAATGGTGCCAGGTTCGCTTTGGATGCTCTGACAATCGGTACTAGTCCACAACACCGGTGGGTTGCTTGCGTTCTGGGCGTGCATAAAGTGTGTATATATGTGAATAATTAAATAAATACACGCAAATCGCTGTAAATTATGTAAAGGAAAGAAGAAAACAAGCCAAACAACGAAAAGCATACACTTTTATCGTTACTCACTTACGTTTTAATCAAGTGGCGTGACTCGGATTCGAACCGGTAATCCAGTCCGTCCCCAGATCATTGACATACAGCCTTTATCGGCATGTCAATTTCTAGTGTATGATTATCACTGTTTGGCTTAACACAAAACGCGAATAGTAAAGCACCATATAACACAAAGCTTGAATACTAGAGCGCCATACAACACAAAGCGTGAATTCTAGAGGACCGCGACACACAAAGTTTGAATACTAGAGCGCCGCATAACACAAAGCTTGAGTACTAGAGCACCATATAACAAACAGCATGAATACTAGAGCACCATACAACACAATGCGTGAATACGAGAGGACCGTATAACACAAAGCTTGCACACTAGAGCACCATATAACACAAAGCTGGAATACTGGAAGACCGTATAACACAAAGCTTGAATACTGGAAGACCGTATAACACAAAGCTGGAATACTGGAAGACCGTATAACACAAAGCTTGAATACTAGAACGCCGTACCCCACAAAGCTTGAGAATCGTATAATACAAAGCAAGAATGCTAGAGCACCTACCACAAAAGCGACAATACTAGAACGATGTATGACACAAATGCAGCACCGTTTGGCACAAAAGCTTGAACATGCTGGAGCACCGTATAAAAAATAAAATACATCAATGGTACCGCGCTTATAACAGAAAAGCAAAAATAATAGCGCACCGCAGCTTGTGAAAGTACACGGTATAAAAAATTATGTATTACATTTCGCTTGCGCCGAATCTTAGGCAGGGTCTATTCCGCTAACCATAGGCAGTCGTCGTAACAACCAACCCAAACACATATAGATGTATTGTTTTGAAAGAGTAAATGGTAGAGAATTTTCTAGTAAAAGAAAAAAAAAATATAACAAAACGGATTACACTTTAATCCTCGGCACAGCCCACAATTCGATTCGACGTGTGCGTTTGGAGCGCACAACAAATAACTTGGCTTGTCTCACAATCCCGAAAAAAAAAAGAGACCCCAGATGTTTCCGAACTGTCAGGAGGCGAGCGGCGTTGTTAGGCCAAGCGAAGGCGTATCCTAACAACGCACATGCACTGCAGGCACAAACCAACCCTAAGATAACCTCCCTAACTATAAACGGACCATCAACGAAACAACACCCAACACCACGATTTCAGTGATGCCATAATAGAACATTCCTCTCGTCGCGGGGTAGAAGGGTACAAGTCGTACAACAACAATAGACGCGCACAATACGTCACTAAAACCACGTTAATTCACGCACAAAAGATGTCGTACTCACCTTGGGAGAGTCGGTCCGGAAACCGAACTGAAGCAAGGAGAAAGCTTCAAATTTTCACTTCGGATGACGCCAGAGCTGCTTTCGAGAGCAAAATTTTGCCTCAAGAAAAGGAGGCTATATTTAACCAACTCTGGCGTGGGAAGACGTCATGCACCGCCTTAAGACGACGAAACCCTAAATACTCTTCCTCCTCCAGCTCCCAATCCCTCTCCTCCCCTGCCTCCCTCAACTTCGAAATCGCTTCCGGTTAAGTCAGAAGTTCGCCAATTTCGTTAGCTCGTAAGAATTTCTGAGGAGTGTCTTAACTATACTCAGACTGCAGTTAAATTGAAACGGAAGTTTCATCTAGTTTTTGTAGATATATTTATATGTATATTTTCATATAGATACATATTTTTTTGTGTTCGTAAATTGGAACCTTATTTCGATTGTTGGTTTTATATGCATATTTTTGTGTGCCTAAAGTGGAAAAGTATTTCGATTGTTGGTCCTATCGAACACAATTTTCGAATTTTTCCAGCAAAATGGCCCCTCTCGTCGCCGCGGGGCAGATAACTCAGTTTGGGTTCGTGCTCCCTAAGACAAACAACAACAACGACACAAACAAATGCAATCACTAAATGAAGCAAGGATCTGCATTAAAGACTGTCCTTGTGAGGTAACACAATACACTAGTCTGAGAAAGAAAGAAAAGACAGCTGCCCCGACTGGGACTCGAACCCAGGACATCCCGTTTACTAGCCGGGCGCTCTAACCACTGCGCTACCGAGGCAGGTACTGGCTACAGGCTCCAGCCGATTAATTTTAATTCCTTCACAGCATGTTTGGACAAGTTCTTGCAACTTGTGTTGGTTTCTTGTTTTCTTCGATAGGAGGAGGGGTAACCTTCGCTTTAATCTTGGCTCGGCACCACCAAAATACTATATACTACACTATACTATGCTATACTATACTATACTAAACTAAACTATACTGTGGGGCAAGATGGCCATAGGCTTACCACGGGCACCACATATGCCAGAGGTCCCGGATTCGATCCTCACCTCCGCCAACCCTGGTATTTTCGGGAAGAGAAGGGCATTTTTATGCCTCGTGCTCGTGCCAATTGTGGCATGTAAATGATCCACGGAATTTCCGACTGGAATTACCTAGCAAAAGTATCCCTCTCCTCTTTTGGTTTAAATTAATAGCCTTCTTCCTCCAAGAAATCAAAGAAATTTCCAATCAGCCACATTATCAGCTTTCAGAACACAGGGGCACTTGGACAATAGCCATTGCAGTAACATTAGGAAGGAAAATGTGAATAAATTCTAACAGCGAAAGTATTATGATGTACAAAAAAATAATAACAAAAAAACTTTTGTTTAGATTCAACGCATAAAAAAATGAAAATTCCTAAGGTAGTAGTAATAAATAGTAATTAGTATGAAATCAAAGACACTGAGATATCTTTTTCGTATGAAAAACATTTGTGCTGAGCTAAGAAACAGGACTTTCTATTGTCTACTCGGAAAACCCCGTCAAAAACCATGACTTCGTCAATCTACCCAATTTCCAAAGCTTTCTTTAACAGTTCTATTTGACATTCAATACCAGAAAACGCCGGTTTAATGTCTGTGGTAAGAATTTAACAGTAGCTAGCCTTCGCTCAAATACTGATGTACCGTACAATGACTTGACTTGAGCAATAACAATAAGACGGCGTTGAAAGCTAATAATCTGAACTTAATGGGTAAAGTACTAGCGCGCTTCTAGATTCATGGAAATTAATCAGAAATTAATGTGCATCTGATCATGATGTGTGAAGCACTAGCACGCTTCTCGATTCATGGAAATTAATCAGAAATCAACGTACAGCTGAACTTGATGGGTGAAGCACTATTATGTTTCTAGATTCAGGGAAATTAATCAGAAATTAATGTACAGCTTAACTTAATGGGTGAAGCACTAGCATGCTTCAAGATTCATGGAAATCAATCAGAAATTAATGTACAGCTGAACTTGATGGGTGAAGCACTAGCATGCTTCTAATTCAGGGAAATTAATCAGAAATTAATGTACTGCTGAACTTGATGGGTGAAGTACTAGCATGCTTCCAGATTCATGGAAATTAATCAGAAATAACATTAATTAAACACTTGACACACAAAAATCCGAGGTATCCTAGCAAAATTGTCCCTCTCCGTCGTCAGATAACCTTAGCATTTGAAAAAGACGTTCATTCGACTATTTCCTCTTTTAAAAAAAAAAACTACCTCTTAAAGCACGCGGGTTACGTCTTTAAGACATTCATAGGTAAATTATTTAACTATGGACTTAACCAATAAATTTAACCATGGACATAACCAATACGATAACCCTGAGTA
>JAHWFP010013804.1:0-14481 GCA_023313725.1 Lithobius niger
TTAGGACATGAAAGTTTGACTTACCGAGCAGGAAGTTGAACCATTAATATTCGAATTGAACAGCTACTACATCAGTTTTCCTCACTGCCAGTTTAGAATTTAAATATTAGGGGGGGATTGAGGCTTAATGGCGCGTCGACAGCTAAATATTAGGGGCAATGTAAATAAGTTATACATTCGTTTTCACTTAATATTACGTACGTCAGCCATTGGCTTACTATGAGATTTTTAAAGCTTGTAATACCAGCCTGTCTGCAAACTTATTTATTCCCGAGTAGATATAATTATCAATAGTCATGATAATGATTTATTCCAACACGATTCAAACGATTTACAGTGATATCTCTCCAAAACAAAGCTTGTTGAATGGCTGAATGGCTTCAAATGAAGGATTGGATAGCAGTAACTTAGTAACACAGTTGCTCATAATAGAGATTCCATTAAACCGTAGTAGGGTATACATTAATCAGGTAACACTTGCAGAACTGGTGCTATTTCCTCACTGTTGGTGTCAAAATCTTACATATGCACTGCAGGATTGTCAGTAGAACAGTCAGTGGAATACACATGTGGGGATAAGGTTGCGGGCTCCACATCTCATTAGCATAGTCAGTACCAAGAATACTTTGCACAAAACATAAAACCTCCTCTTAACCCTCTTTGGACAGGTGAAGAGCTTACGAGAATTTTTAAATTACATCTTGTTCTCCATAAAACTATCTCACCGATGATGAGGAAACAAAAAACTAAACAGAATGAACAAAGTGGAATGAACATGTTCCTGGACAAGTTCAAACAGAAAGCAGAACAGACAGAATCTTTTCAGAACCTTTCTCATTACTAATACGTCTATTATTCGGCACAATGTGGATTATCACTTAGATGAAAGAACGTTAATGAGGCCTTATACTGCTAATGGTCATCGTAGGATATATTAACATGTATTTCGCTCAACTTTGATTTCCTATCTACTGATTTATCGTGCATTGTATCATCTATCATGTTGGCTGGCACATACTGAACATAGAACCAACAGAATGTTCAGTTCGAGAAGCAGATTTTCCACCTAGCCCAAAGCATGCACTCTGGAACCGAAATGTGTGATTTTTCCAAAAATCAACTGAACAGAACATTCGGTACTCTCATAGAAAGTTTCATAGAAGCACAAGCCTGCAGGTCATAACACAATAAGAAAAAATGCAATGTTTCAGTGGAAAATTCATCAACGTTATCAAGCAAAATATAACACTGAACAAAAACAAAACATAATAGTAAAAACTCAAGGAAACATCGATGGGAATAAAAGCGAAAACTCCTATACACTTGGGATGAAACCAAGCTAGGATAAATGGGAAAAACTGCAACAATGTAGTTAAGAAGGGGAAGCGTCGAAAGAGGGGAATGGAACTCCAAGTCAAGCAATCGTCTTCTCATCGAGCAACTGGCTACTGAGTTGAGTTCATTTTCCTCTTTCACCCATCACTACTTTGCTCCGGTTTTGCCCATTTATTTTGAATCAGGGCTTGATTTCGTTTGCAGTTAACGCTTTCTCTTTTGACTCATGATTTGGTTTCCCCCGATTCACTTAAGTTATTTCTTGATTGCTTGATAATGGTTTTGAATTTGGCTTTCTAAAACGTTGTTTTGGTGTTTTTGTTGTGTTAGCAGATACAGGTTTGCTATTCAATGAAACTACATGACGATGCTTTCTGCTTTAATGTGACGCTTCTTCCATAATAAGTGGTTAAGCTTCACATGGTTTTGAGGATCCTACCATTAGTCTTCACCTACGATCCTTGTCCTGTAACCCCTTGCACTCACACTTGATAATGAAAGAAATATGTACGTTTGTTAGGCACCACAAGATGCCTAAAGCTGCTTTGTTAAGTGTGGCTGGAGCCGGAAATTGTCAAGTTGTTTACCCTATGACATTTTAATGAAGAAATTTAACTCCTTGATTCCCTACCTGTTGCAGCCGTAAGAATTCCATCTGGAAGAGCGCCATTACGATGAAATGGGTATTGTTTATCCTCTGTATCACCCAGCACATTCAGCGCTGACTGCACAATTCACATCAACTGGTTCTGGAAGATCCTTATAACGATTATCTCGATGCTCCGAACTCTCCCAGCAATCTGCATGTAAATCTTCTATCTTCAGTCTTTGAAATCTGTTAGACAAGATACAATGCCATTACGTTGAAGTTATGCAACGCATTCTTGCAGTGGCATTAAAAGAAGCCACCGACTGCATACAAAATAAACAAACATGTGAAGTTTTGAATCTCTACTCCGCTACAAAGCATAAACTTCACACTCAGCTCATAACACTCATAAAATTATTCAGCTCATGAAATGTTTGGCAAGTCTTGACTATCGAGAAATATACGTCTGTGATCTGCGATATGTAATGAGTGAAAGTGTTTTTGTGCTTTATTTGACTGCATACAGGTTTGTACTATCTGGTTTGCAAGAGATCATGCATCAGTTGATGAGGCATTCGTGAATCTGTCAATGGCTATGCAGTCACATAAATATGGAAGACCAGGCAACTTGTGCCTGACGTGCCATGAAACTGTTGCTTCTTAGGTGCACGTGGTTTGTGTGTATGTAAGTAAGAGGATGTGTGCATAATGGTAGGAACAATATCGAATCATTTGAAACAGCATAGAAAACTGCTCATGCAGCTTCGAATGCCAATGTGTAATGCCTTGTGTTCAAGAAACGTACATCCCAGATAGTTATTAAGTGAATAAGCCATTGCATTTGAATTGATTGCATAGGTTTTTATTATTTAGTTTCTAGTTACATGGCGATGGACATTCGTGCTTCCACACTTCAGTGTATAATTATGCAGTGGTCGCCAACAATAAAATGTGCATGGCATCCCACTGACCTGCTGCTTTGTATGGGTGTATTTAGTGAGCATAGTATCTCATACAACGACGGAGTGTGCATACTGTCAGTCGAACACGTCTGAATGGTTCTAATCATACCTAGTAAGCTACCTTTAAATTCTTGATTCCCAATGCAATACCATATACAATGTATTTCATACAGCGTATTACAGATGGGTGTTTCTTAAAAAAAAAGCCTAAAACCATTATTCTGAAACAGCACTACGACAACAGCCAGACATTTGCAGTTACTGTTACCGTAAGTTGCCTTATAGCAAATGAAATAAAGAGGAAAATCCTGAAAAGAAAGTGAAAATCAAGCCCAAAATAAGAAAATCTCCTCACTGTAAATGTAGTAACCACACTGCAGGTGACTTAAATGCAAGTGACCATAATCAAAAGAAAGTGACGTCAAAGCTAATGCAGCATGAAAGTTGGGATGGAAAGAACTGAAGAGCTATTCAAACTGTCCTCTGTCTTTGAGGTGCAGTGGCAGAATTTTCAAATTTTAAATAAGGCAGCTCAGCAGGTTAATTGTTTAAAGCGTGGAAGTAAACATGTTTATGATTTGGAGGGTGCATGGTTTGAATAAAAAGTTTCTAGGTTGAGTTGAGAGCTGTATTGTTTTTTTCATGAAATGGTACAGTTGCATTTCCAATTTAGAGAGTAAGGTCCATGAGTGTGACGTAATGTTCCAAAACTGAGTTACATAAGGAAAAAAGGAAATAGTCGAATTAACTTTCTTTTCAACAGCTAAGCTTATTTTGGGAAGGAGAATTTTGATAGGAAATACCAAGGAACTATTACGTGCAATGATGGCAGTTTAAACACAAATGCATTTCTGGGTACATTCTCTTCCCGAATGCAGAGAGGTAGGCTGATACAGGATTTTACCAGGGACCTTGAGCATATGAGACAGTCGTGTTAACCCTTGATCCACCCTGATCCCCACCTTTAAGAACCTTTAAGTATTAATGCTCTTCTCTTAAATGCAAGGTGATGGAAGTTTTAAAAGTAGGTTTTAAATTTTGTTCATTTATTTAAAAATGAAGTTTCAGACGATCCTTCTTTAGTTTGGGGGAAATATTGAACCTTTCTCCACTAGCACAGAACATACTGGTTTCATAATTCAGGTTTTTACTGAAAAATAAAAAAAAAACACATTTTTAAATTAAAATAACAATTGTGCATTGTTATGGGAATAAATATTTCAAGCTAAAAGTTCCAACCAAACAATTGCTTGGCGAAACGTTTTCACTTCAATCATACATTTCACATGACATTGATCATCCATGTCATACCTGTTAGTGTGAAGAAGGGTTTGACCCTCTTCGATAGTCAGCATGTTCACCTGGGATTTGGCTACCGAACCAGGACCACCCTCTATATTGTAAATCTCTTTTGGGGTTGACCCTTGGGAATTCCAAAACCCAACATTAAAGCTGCAACATGCAATAAACAAGAGAAGAAAATAATTTGTTTTGGTAATATTATACTGGAATAATAATAAAATGTTAGGATTAGGTGCAGTCAGGTCTGAAAGTAACTCAAAAGTCACTAAAGCAAGCTAGAATGCATGCAAGCCAGGTACATTTATTCAAATGAAGAAAAGGTTTTTCATGTAGCCGTGGGCCATTTGTCAATAAATAATAATAATAATAATAATAATAAATATTATTAATAATAATAATAATAACAATAATATAAATTTAACGGTGATATCATTAAATAATAGCTATACGTCGAGTAAGATGGGATGCTAGACATTAGATGGCAACGGCTGATAACTGAAGATATTAGCAAAACTCGGTGAACTGATGAGTAAGGGTACCAGCGACAGTAACAGTAAACAGTGTACAACCACAAAAGCACAGGAAGGGCACTAAGTCACTATTCTTTAAAAGCCTCAAGAACGTGTGTACTGAGCTTTCTACATCACCATATTACCTAGTACTTGTGAAATTAAACAAAAAAGTGTTCATCATAGAATTGGACTATATTATCTCTTCAAAGAACACTAGTAAAAGAAATCGACAGTAACACAGTTTCTTGCCTTTTGTCTAGTAATAATTTCAATAAACAACGAAAAACAATGATAGGAAACAGAATGCTCATTTGGTTTCTTTCATAATATCAAATCGCACATGCAAAAGAAAAGGTGCCTAAAATGTCATTTCACTTTAACAGCATGGTTGTTCGTCATTTGGCAGCAGTAGCAGAAGAAGTAGTAGTAGTAGTATATGAAGAAGTGGTATATTATTGAAGACACCACAATACTTTGTATTCTGACCTTATTCCATCTCCAATTCCTGGTCCACCACCTCTAATCAATATCTCATTCATTTCTTGCAAATCTTTGGCCTTCAACATTTCTCGGCTAATGAAATGGCGTGCTGCAGAGAAAAAAGTAATTAATCTTGACACGGGTGTTAATATGATTAAAGATAAATTTCGTTGGTTTATACTGACTTTAAAGACCTAAGAAGTAGCAATTTAAACTATGGAAAAAACATTTGACCTCCTGCTATATACACACACATACACACACATATACACTCTCTCTCCATCTCTCTCTCTCTATATATATATATATAAAATCTTACAAGCGATTGCGAGGCCGTAAACTTACAATCATAAAAACATATGATGAAAAACAAAAGAATCTACATAGTTTAATTCATTACCAACTGAGACAAAAAAGATGCTTGATAATTCTTGCAAGTTTAGGCATGAATGAATTTGACTGCTAGACTCAAAGAGAAATCCACTGGTGGACATTTTAATGTAGGTGATTTGTAGATTAATGGCCTACTATTGCTGTCAAGGCATTGCATTGCAGTCGCTTGGCATTGCATTGGCATTGGCATTGGCATTGCATTGGCATTGACATTGCTGTCAAGGCATTGCATTGCAGTCGCTTGTCGGGTTCGTGGCACACGTGGTTTCTCTGTTTAGGAGGAGGTCAAATCACGTGCTTAGTTCAAATCTAGACTTCGCAAACTCTTGCCACGATGTGGAATTAGAAAGACGGCATTGCTCGAAATAAATCACGTCGCTATAAAGTTTTATTTAGACGTGCATCATATTTTCCACTTTCTTTGGTATATAGTGGATATGTAAGATGCCAAAGGGACTTAATGACGTAAGTAAAATGAACCAATGGAATTTATCTTTAAAAACAGAATTAATGGAGATATTACTAATAATAATAAATGTGCAGAGGGCTATGTTCTATGCGTTCAATGATTGGTATGCTTCAGAAAACAGTCACTTAACTTTTCACTGGAATAATTTTGATTAAACAAGAATTAAACTAATAATAATAAAGGCGCTGGGGTTTACCTTAAATCCTTTGTGTGCGACAGTTGTCACTGTGATTCAATCTCATATCCACTTAGCTGACTACTCGGCTGTACTTTCCTTTCCTCTCTCATATTCCTTCAGAACCCTCATGCAGCTCACTTTTCTTCTTGAATTTAATTTTTTGTTTAGTTTCTTTTTTATGTAGTTGTAATTGTGATGCGTGTGGCTACGAACTAATGAGACAATCTATACTTTGTTCTACATTATGTTTTCAGAAAACTGACTGTTGACGCCACGTTTTCTTCCACTACGAGTCCAAGAAATCCGTAAACTTCCCATTTGTAAAGTCTAACAGTAACTGTGCAAAGTCTACAAGTGTGATATCCACATGTTTTTGCACTCTTAGTGCTAGGAAACGAGTCGTCATCCAGTCAGTTTTTACCATCTACTTCTGCCATACAAGCATTCAATTGCTTCGGCAGACTTAAGGCTCAAAGAAATTAATTTTTTTAAATAAAAAAAAAACTTCAACTCAGTATACGTCGCATTTACCTAAACTCAGAAAATCACTCTAAAAATGTTTTGCATGAGTTTAGGTTGTAAGCTGTTTTAGCCAAAAAATGAGAACTTGGATTCAGATAAGGTTTCCTGTTCGATTTTACACAAAATACGAGTGTGTCACAGGATGGCGATCAGGCAAGGCTGAATAGCCGTCATAGCTAAGTCACGAGTTTCACTAAGGACTCTCAAGCTCGGTAAGGTCGTTTCACTTTTGATTCACTCCATATTAAGAACTCCTGGCATTAACTGGTAGGAAGCTTTCACAGGACGTTAGCCTACAAAAGAAATATCTGCAAGGCAACAGAGGCAAATTACTTCACTCTGAGGTTAGGTTCACTCACGCTCTTTGAAGTTCCAGCAGAAACAGAATAAGTACTACAATAATCAAAGCTGATATACTGCGGTGGTAGGAGTTAGGAATTGGCCCTGAGATATGATAGGATGCATGTTGAATCATAAGATAGTTCTGTATTTGTTTTTACTTTAAAATAACATTTAAACTTCAAAGTTGGCTTCACTAGAGCAACTGACCAATTTTTGCTATGACACGGATAGATTTGTTTTTGTTTTCCAATGACGTTTCTTCCATGATTTGCGGGTGCTTCAGCAGGCTTCACACATTCAACTTCAACTCCAGTATAGGCGTAAGTGGAGCAACTAAACAATTTTTGCTACGACATAGATATCATTTCAGTTTCAAATCAAATTTCTTCTGGATGGATGCAGAGGATGCATACCGTTTAGCAGGATTCCCACACAGGACTTCAATTTCAGTGCAGGCATAACTGGAGCAACTAACTAATTTTTGGTTTGACATAGATTTGGTTTCGATTTCAAAACATATTTCTACTGTGATGTGCGAGGTGCACGAATGCGCTTTTAGCAGGATTCACATAGGGACTTCACCTCCAGTGCAGGCATAATTCGAGCAACTAAACAATTTCGCTACGACATAAATGAGCATTATGATTTGGACGCCTTCAGTGCAATATACAACACACGATACTTACCAACACCATAGTTACCTAAGAGAACACTATTTAAAGATTGATCATTTGTGTATTATTTGAATCCTGACTAAGACTAGAAGAGGAATTAAATTACTTGTGGAATCAAACCGTTTAGTCTCTGTGTTTAGTCTGTAAAGCAATGTATTATTTTTAATCCAACAAGTGTAACTTGGCCTTGAGTGATGCAAAGCTTTGTACCTATACCTATTCATTTCCATCATCTGTACTGATTATTAACTTGATCGTTTTGAACACTACGGTGTACCAGTGATGTAACAGCTTGGTTGAACAAGTTGAGATCTTGAAACTGCTGCAATCAGCTGCTGGGGAGGAATTACTCGTTTACAACTTGACCTTTGAGGGCATTACGGATTTTACTTTTGAAGTTTGGTATTATATCATGCCTTACGGGAAAATTTACTTTGCATATTGTCCTACCTTTGCTAGTAAATCTCACTAACAACAATTATTACCATACTTTTGCCGTTTTCATTGTTGTAAGTGTGCATTGTAAATCTCGTAACCTAGCCACTTCTAATAATGGTGAGCGTGCTCGCCATTGTTGCAACAAAGGCGGGTGACTTATAGTGCATACTTATACTGCATACTTATACCGCACACTTATACTGCACACTTATAGCGCATACTTTTGTTGATGTGATAAGATAACTAAAGTTTCAAGGTCAATTCTTGACCTTTCTTGCGCTTCTACAATCTCCGTATTACTGTAACTGCGTTCCTAACCTACATCTGCCACTGTCAAAATCCCGATTTCTTTTAGATTAAGCACATGAGCGACCCCGCTATTACTTGAATCAAATGGAACAATGAATGTACCATCGTCGTTGTTAATCTATGATGGCCGCCATTTCGAAATTATGCGTATCATCGTTCGAGTTCCTTCAAATTGGAAACGGAGACGAAATAGTTGATTCAAAGTGAAACAGTGTATGTGCGATCATCACTAATAATTTCAAATGGCCGCCACGTCCAAATCCAACGACATTTCGTGACAAACCAAACAACAGCTACGCCAACCGCCCCCCCCCCCCCGAATGCCTTCCTTCGCACCAACACCTACTCTTAAAAATGAGCAAATTTCGTGCAACCCTAATGATCCCAAAGAATATGCTCGTCCAAAATTTGCTCAAAGGGGTGATAAAGGAGAGATCGTAAATCCGGGAGTAGAGGGGGGAGCAGGGTTGTTCATTCACCAAACGTGTTACCATTCTGTTATGGGGGGGGGGATGGCGTATGGCGACATGCTACGTAACAAACTAACTTTCGCAAATTTATTTTTCGCTTATTTCTTTTTAACTATTTTATGTAAGTTCTTACATTTTTTACATTGTAAATTATTTTTTTGGCGTCTGTTTTTTAAGACTTAATTTTTTTTCTGGTCGAGTCCTTACATCCCTAGGTATATGTATAGCTTACAAACACGAATTCATAAAAAAAAATATACAGTTGTTTATGGTTTTTTTTGGGGGGGGGGAAGAAATTGTTATATAATTTTTTGGAGAGGGGTCACGCCAAGTGTTACACCGTCGTTACAAAGAGGGAGAGGGGGTATAAATTGCTAGAACAAAGCATTACGTAAATTATGAGCGCTTCCTAATGGTACAATAAATGCAGACGAATCATTAAATCTTTGGCTTCGCCCCCTCGGATGATTCCACAACTCCTTGTACGTCGCTTCACCAAAAGTGTGCATTAAATCACTTATACCGGATGGATTGATGCAAAATCCATGCTATAACCATTAGTTAAACAAACGAAAAAGATATGCACATAACGTAGAAATGTAAGCATAATTACAATCGGTGCCGATTAGCAAAGTGTTAAATAACTCTGCCACAATACCTCTACACGCAGGGGAAAATATTCAAAATATCCTATATTTCCCTGCATCCATCCTTCATTATATTTTTGCAGGATTTTGCAGGATTTTGCAGGATTTTGCAGGATTTTTACAGATTTTGGAGAAAAGAACAAAACTACATCACATTATGTAAGAATATTTTCTGTCAATGCTGTACCATCAACATTACCACGTCTGGCAAAGAATAAATGAACTGTAGTAGTATGAATTTATTCTTGGTGTAAATTATCTCCTGTATTAGCTTTTTGCCTGTTTGAAGATAGCCTTCTAAGACCCAGCATGCAAAACATCGCACAGCTACAAAACGGCGAACAAAGTGAGTTTCTAGGTGCACCACTAGCTTTGTGACGGGTACCGGGGACCCAAAGTAAAACGTGCACGCACAGCCAAACCGGTTCACATCCGACAACTGACCTAAGTTCGGACTTTATAAGAAGAAAATAATGTTGGGTCTGAGGAGGATAAAACTAAACGGGAATCAGATGGTAGGAATTATACTAAGGATATATGTGACGCCAATATTATGACTCACTGGTACAAAAAGCAGATCCCTCCTAGAGTGCTGTATAAAAGCACAAGAAAAAAAAACGATGTTAAAGCATACGAGCTGGATTTAAGGTCTTTTAAAAACATACACAATTGCGGAATTGGCAGTACTTACGCATCATTCCTACTGGATTTACTTTAGGCTCAACTACATTGACAGTAATGATGGCGCCATGTTTGTTGTATCCCATAGTGAAACCCGGCAGTTCACCAGCATAGCAAAGTGAAGAGAAACTTTCAACAGTCTTCCGTTCTTCCCCATCAACTTCTTCAATGTCGGCATGCAGAATGTATGCATGGTTCAATACAGCCGTGTAGGTATCTTCGTTATGTGCAATTAGCAACTATTAAGGAGGAACATAATTAATACGCTGTGTTCTGTGGACAGTAGACTTACTCTCCAGTACCTTCTGAGATGGTAGCTTTCTGCTGTTTTTTGTTACGTAAGACGAGTATGGGTCTGAAGGGTTAATATTCAACTGGAATATTATCTTGTGTGATGACGAAAGAGATTTTAACTGTACGTTACAGTTTGTAAAAATTATTTAAACCTATTTAATTATTTAAATAAAGGAACAACCACAATAACGGTTCGGAGACAGAAGGGGAAACCACTAACACCAGTCCATAAAAGGGGAGGTGAGTAAGTTAAAACAGAAAAGAATCAAGGGACAAAATGGAGAGACCAATTCTGGCTGATTTAAAAAAGTCTTAAGGACAATTTTATTTAATAAAACTTTAAATCGGTCAACGAACTCGCCTCAACAACATCACTCAGCAAGGCATTCCATGCGCGGATAACCCTAATGCAAAAGAAATGTTTGGGGCACTTGAGCTTGGAAACCGGTCAAGCCAATTTAAAAGAATGTCCACAAGTGTTCGCACAAGTATCGCACAAGAACGGCGAATGTAGTTTTGCTGGATGGTAATCCACGAATTTACTGAGTCTTGGAGGTTTGAAGCACTCCCAGACAAAGTCGTACCATTGGGAGGCCAGAGGGATTTTGCTTTGTTATTCCAATTGGAAATTCCAGGGATCTTTATATGCCACAATCGAAAAGAGAATGAGTTATCACAGGGCCCTTCTTTCCCGGAAACACCATGCGTGTTAGAGTTCAGGTTCAAACTCGGGACGTCTGGCACATAGATTGTCGTGTTGACCATCAGACCACCATACCAACGAAACTATGCAGTCCATTCCCCGGATCATAAAATGTTTATTTCTACAGGAGAAGCTGTTTAAAGATCAAAACAAATCAGGTGGTTTTTTCTCGACTTAGTTCTATTTATATAACGGTAAATTTGCATTAATTGGCTTACTTGACCAGGTTGATTGCATAAAATGGTGGAACATCCATCAGAACTTCTCTTAGACTTCTTATCATTCACGTTATTAGATAACATGGAATCCACATGAAGAAGAAATAACTAAACATAGTAAAAAAAATCAATGCCATATGAAACGTAAAACAAAGTATGTGCACCACCTGTAACTCGTCACTCTTGTGGGTTATCTTCCTCATACTTTAAAGAAAATTAAATAATATAAACTACATTTTTTTATTTTCAATATTTATTTTTTATTTTCAGTTTTAATGAAAACTGTAACAAAAATTCTAAAAATCTTTATCTTTATACTTTTACTATTGCACTACAATTAAAATGCAATACAACAATGCAATACAAAAATGCAATATTTTTTGTATTCCAATTCGTACATAATTTGGCATCGCTAGACGAAAAAAGAAATATTTTTTTTAACAATGTGTACATGCTAGCTAACACCTGGAGATAATCCGTGGAATGTGATGCGTTGATTATATAGTAGCATCTTTCAAAACGAATTCGTTGCGTTTGTTACTTAAGCAACAGCAACAATTTTCAACCTAGATGACATTTGAGTGTATGTTATAATATTTTCCCATGTTCCATCTCTCCTAGGGGGGTCGCAACAACACGTGGTCAGTTGTGGAACGACTAGTTGGTACTCTTTTTGGCGAAAAATTAGGTTAGAAAAACGCTGTGTAGATTTTAACCCAACAAGTAGGTGCAAAAATGTCACTCGTTCTACGGTTAGGCCAAGCTTGCCGCAACTCTGCATTGAACGACCTTGAAGATGGGAAGGAGTTTGCTTCGTCAAGATATGGCCGACTGGGGTAGAAACAGCATCTCACCTCATATCGCAATGCCAGTTCAAGCGATGCATTTTAGTGTTGCTTTGGTGAAATGAGATGCTGGTGACGTTGAAACAACTGGCCTCATGCCAGAAAATGAAACCCATTGCTTTTCTCCCAGACGACCTTGTGACATGGAATGGAATATGACACAATAGTTACAACATGGACATTCCCATGGACGAGTATATGTTTATAAGCTCCTGTTTTCTCTTTTGCCATTGTTCCAGCAAGGGAGTCAGAGCATAATTCGCCATTACAAATAAACATTTTCAAAAACTTTAACAACTTACTTTATAAAATGGAGCTTTGGATCCCTCTGCTATGCCTTTCAACTCTTCCATATATTGAGGATAAGCCTTGCGTACTAACTTGTAATTTAGATCATAAAGCTGTACAAAAAAAAATTAACTAAATAAATAAATAAAACAAATACACTGACAGTGAGCCTTATACAAAAATGTCTTTAAATCCAGGAAAACTTTGACTTTCAATATCAGCGCTACTTAAGCTTGTTGTACCCTACTTCGTTCTGTTTCATTCCGTCACGTCATGTCGCAGGCCGTCAAATTTCTGTTTCGATTAAATGCAGGTAAATTACAGGAGCAGCGTATACTGCACCATCCCGTTCCATGTCGACCCATTGGCTGACGGACGGGACTGTCAAGGCAGAATCCTTTCAGTCAAAAACTGATCGTGTCGTCCCTCATGCTCCTGCGCACAATACATATTTTCCTCTACTAAATACAGATGAGAATCTATTCAGTTGCCTCCTGGACTTAAATGGCATCATGCCCGAGAGTAAAAAATTAATACCTAATTTACTACGACTTTCTATTTAATTACCTACTTAAAGTCACTACAAGTTCTTCTTTATTTGCATTGCCAATTTAGGCACAGATCAAATTTAAAAGCCCAGCGCAGACGACTGAAACTGTTAGTGACAGAAGCAATCTGCTATCGACCATCTGTTACAGCTAGTTGTTGGCACAGGATGAAATGGAACGGACTAGTGTACTACAAGTTTCCTCATCCATCGCTGTCATTCTGTTTATTGCTGCGATCAACACACGGAGGTAGGGGAAACATCGTTGTGTGCAAGCACGTGATGGACGATGGCGGCCATTGATTGTTGGCAGGTGCGTATACTTCTCCAATGCGATCGGTTTATGACTGAAGGGATTCTGCCTCGACAACTCGTCCATCAGCCAACGGGTCGTCACGGAACGGAACGGAGAAGTATATGCGGCTCCTCTATTTTACATGCTTTTAATCCAACCAGAAATTTGAAGGCCCGTCACGTGACGTGACGGAACGGAACGGAGTAGTGTGCTACAAGATTTACTAGAAAGCAATTCCAGGACGAAGGTGAAATGGGCTCAATTAGTAATAAATAAATTCCTAGAGACTATTTATTAAGTAAAGATTTGGAACTATATTTCAGCACCAGGTCTTGGACAAAACAAGAACTCTGCGTTCCCATCATACATATACAAGCTTTAAAATCAGTAAAAAAAAAGAGGTGACAATATCTTAGAAAAAGTGATGGAAGTGCATAAGAATTGACTCAGTGACTCGTCGATTGGATCACAGACAGCAGTACTCATTTCTAGGCATATTGCCAGATATTACTCCATTACATGGACACGATAACTATATAGGATTCACCCAGATGATAGAAAAAATTCCACCCATACGTGACAAGGAAGAGAATGAACACGTAAACTAAGTCCCACTATCCCGCTCATGCTAATGTCGCGTGTACAAAATCCTAGTACTACTATCGAAATTATCCCTCTTCATCCTCAACTAACCTTAGCATTTGAAAAGGACCTTAATTCACCAGTTTCCCTTTTTCTTCACTAGAGCTTTGTAAGCAAATCCTGGAGACCACAAGCAAAGAAGCAAGTATAACCCAGTGGCCAGCATCCCCATTTCCAAACCAAGTGAATGCCATTTCAAATCCCATTACCAAAACTTGCTTGAAACTTAATTTGGTCATGACAGGGTTGCCTTTTGGTAGTTTCAAAATTTTGAGACAAATTAAAGGTTAAGTAATTTAAAAAAACTCATATTATTTGTATTACAACACGGGCTAAAAAGGCTACG
>JAHWFP010013805.1:0-22097 GCA_023313725.1 Lithobius niger
AAAAAAGAAGCGAAAAAAGCCAACAAATTAACTGAACAGAAAAAGGCTTCACCGTTTAGGAAAAAAGAATTAGAGCTTGTATCCCCGAGGAGAAGCTAAGACGGGGGATGGCAATTTGCAATTGAATTTTACCCCCATTAGGATCAACCCGATACTGTTCTCAGAAATTCACTTCTTCCCTACTTCGTTAGAAAGACGTCCACCCTGTTTAGTTTTTGTGCTGAGGGAGCTACATTTTTACTTTTACTTTATTGAGCTGGTTGCCTTGATCTTACTGTTTAAAATAGGAAACTGTTTAAGTATATTTTTTGTACAAGTATGGCTCCTAGTAAATCAAGCCTGACCCTCAACAACGGGCGATTCCCCCAATTACAAGTTTGAAGAAACCAACGGATTGTATTTCTAAATGTTGAATTTCTGGGGGCATTATATATATATTCATGACTTTATTATTATTTTCTAATTTAGTGATTTAGAATTAATTCTTGTCAAATTAATCCAAAAGTTTCAATGTTCCTTCCATTTTGTTATGCAATTTATAGCTTTTATGGAGGATTTTTTCGTTCCTTTAAAAAAAACAATGAATAATTATTTCGAAATTAAATTAAATTTCAAAATTACATTTGTAGTATATGCTTTTACTTATAAGGGGCGAGTGTAGTTGGTCTTGTTGTTACCACTTACAAGGTGTACATTGATAGTAACCGTCTATATAAGTGTATGACCTGCATCACACAATAACTTTCAGTACAGAAAACAGTGTAGTATCTTTCCTTGAGATTAAGCCATTGCTGCACTTTGCTTCACCTTGTAGTGGGGTAGCATACATCACACTTGTACTGAAAGGTAGTAGCCTTCCAGTAGTGATACCATAGTCGCTGCTGATGTCACAGTCATGTATTAGTATATACGAGCACTTGCAGTTTCTTGCTTCGGGTAAGAACAAGGACCTCTCATAGCAAAGTGAAGTAATTACTCCTAGTTTCCCCAATGTTTAGAAAACATAAAACCAACATTTTCCTGTGTATTGCTCCCTATTGATAGACTTAGTAAGCCACATCAGTTTTACAAATTCGCCGCTTGTTATCAAGAGACGGAGCCAACTTTCCTATACCTTATTTTTAGTTATAGTTTAGATGGTTCGAACATGGCTTCTTAATCAGGGAGCGTTACTCTGACACACTTGGCGAATGTGCTGTTAAGAATAGACAGAATTGAGGACGGTACAGTATATCTGTAAAGGTTTCGACTCTATGTGTGTGCAAAGCTAACAATATGTGAGAAGACCATCGTAATGAAACGTGTGTACTTACTGTTCCTTAGTAATATTTTCTCTGTAATAGCAGACGTACGTGAGAAACGAGTGCTCTTAGACGAGAAGAGTCAACAACCCTTCACCCGAACAACCAGCAGTGTTCGAATGTTGCATGTCGAAAAAGCAGCAATATATAATTACATTTTGAATGCTAACAAAATGAATGCATAATCTCGCTTCGCCTATCTTGAAATTGCGTGCTTTGCCTTAATTACATAGTTTAAATAATTTATAGATGGAAACGAACTTACAGATAGATGCGGCATTCTTCAGTTGCTGCTATTGTGAAAATGTAATTGCCTGCACGAGTTGCTTAGCACTGAGAAACATCACAAGAATGTTAGCGAAAAAAAAAACACTTTCTTTTATTAAATGTTCACGTTCGTAGAAATCTCATTAAAAAGCATATTCATTACTGGTATGTATTTCCTCGCTATCTCCAACTGAACCCAGTGGCAACCATAGCTGTTTAATTGTAAAATTACTTATGCATGAATCCCTTTGCTGGGCGAATGGCAAATATTGTAAACATTATTATGGATTTGCTGCTAACTGCCACATAAATAGACTGCAGAAACTGCAAACGGATTCATGAAAATTCTTTTTAACGAAATTTAAAATCTAAACAAATTCACAGGAAAACAAAAATTCTCAAAATTAAACAACTTGGAGATTTCGTTGTAATTCTGAAAAACTATTTTAACTGTGACCACAAATGAAGCTCAAGTATCAAGAATAATTAATTCAGGAAAACAACATATCGATATGAAGTAGCTTTTGCCAAGAATCAATATGGCAAACGAAGAAAGAAATATAAAATTCCTACTATATTTAATGAAATTTCTCCTGAACTGCTCCAAATTGATGGGATAAATGAAATTAAACATAAACTATTCGCCTGCTTCTTGCTTAATCAAGAAATCGATTAAGCAATGCCCAGATAAACCTTCGGTCTGAATTTTTAAATATATAGTGTGTATATACATACATACATACATATACATAAATGTGGAATGTGCATTTAGTGATTATTAACTTTTTTTTGTACTTAAACTGTTACATTTTGTTTATTTTTGTTTCTGATGCCTACTATGATTTATGTCCAAAATAGTACTTGTCAACAAATAATGTTCTCAATATTACCTCCATATTATTCGTTATAATGTGCGTTTCTATTGTACCTGACTTATACGGCACACACAAGTTCACCATGAACTTCGAGTCGTCATAATAAACTACTTATTTACTTAAAAAATTAAATTACCATTGTAGACTTGCTTCACGCCTCATTACATCTACATCTAACGGTAGTCATATAATGGTATCTTATTCTTGAGCTAACATTTATATTAACCATATTTTCAGTTAGGTATAAAGGGGGACATATTTATTGGCCGATTAGGCAAGGTCATGTTTTTCTCCATCTGTCTATTTTGTCTGCTGTTCCTCAGTTGTGGCCAAAGGCATGAATCGATTCGAGTGAAATTTGGTAACAATATTATTTGAAATACGGCTGGAATGACGTACGTACTATACTGTTTTTACACCTGTTGATAAAAATCCAAAATGGCGGTCCAAAATGGCGTCCAAAAATTGTTTTTGGCTTACAACTTTTAAATCATTCAACAATTTGAACACAAACTGGTTACAGACAACATTCAGGAGCAGATTTTCATTAAAAAGGTCGTAATCCAGTTTTGTGAAAAATTTCAGATGGTGGATAAAAATTCCGTAATAAATAAGACTTGGGATTTTAATTTGTTAACCATTCATCAGACTGACACAAACCAGTTCCGACTGATATTCTGAAGTAATTAAAAAATCAATGTCCTACTAAAATTTATGGTTAGAGGCAACCCTTCCTGTTATTGCAAATTCGTGATCACGTAACTGATAAAACTCACTTTTTATGAAGAGGGAGGGGAGGGGGGGGGTAATGTAGGTGATGAGCGGGGTATACTGTTGTACCAGTTGGTAATCTGCATATGGAAATTTAACTGACCAACTGAGCAAAGAGAAAGAGATGCTGTTTTGACACAACGATTTGGCACGTTGCTGCATGTTAGTCAGTTCCACAGTTAACACCAAAAGCTGGAAGTGAATAATTCGAATGCAATCGATTAGGAATATTCTTTGAACTTACAGAACGACATATGAGGTTGATTTTCGGAATGAAAGCATTTCTTAGGAGTAGGTGGGGAACCCATAGCAAGGCTCAAACATGGTTTCGATCGTTTAAACTCTATTAGCCTGGAATTCTGTGGGCTGATTCGAACAAAATTTATACGAACATTCGTATGACCTATATACCTGGTTTTATAGCAGTTTATAAAATTCAAATATCACAGTCCATAATGGTGTTGTCAATAAAAGGCATTCGACGTGTAACGTCTAAATCATTCATCAAATTGAACATCAAACTAGTTACACATAATATTTAGAAGTAGCTGACAAACAGGCTAAAAATGGATAGTAAAAAACTGAATTATTCTACCACCGAAGAATATATTTTAAGGCAAAATTCGCTCACTAAACTACTACCCTGAAAAATGTTAAACTGTTTATGTCGTGGTAAGATTTCTTCATTATTTGTGGAGTATAATGATAATATAGATTACCAAGTTTGGCAAATAGTAGGAATGTCTTACGGTTTCCGTTTGGAAAGCCTTCAGTCTTAGCACTCTTGCATTCATCTGGATCTCCTTGCAACCCAGCGTACTTTTTCTCCCAAATGGCTAATTTAATTTCTACAGCTTTCTGATGCAATATTTCACCTGCCCATCCCGAGTTGGCGTAAATAATTGAAATAGCGTTATTCCAAATAATTTTTTTATTGAATAAATCAATCCGGATGCTGGTCTAAAAAGATGGCTCAGTGGCAGAGTGTCTTTTGACTTTATTAAGAAGTTATCTGATTGCAGCCAACTGGATGAATTTTCCATGTAGATTTCTCGTTGGAATCGTGGGCGTATTTTCCAGTAATGAAGAATACCTCCGTATTATAATGTAGGAATGTGCCCTTTAAGGCGAAAACTGCGCTCAGTATCTTTGACTTTTTCTTACTGGCTATCTACCTAAGTAGCTAACTAGATATCTAATTAGCTATCTACAGTATGACACGTCTATGGTGTACTCATTTCAAATGATTGCTGAGACTAAGCCTGCTATCGCAGATTTCATAACAATACAGCAACAGAAAGTGTGTTTTGTGAAGTTTTTAGCTGCTCAGGATTGAAAGTAAATCTATAAAGCGAACAAATACATGTGACGAGAGTATCGCTGCACGCATCATGTCTGACGTTTACTCAATCAAGCAGCGAGTTTGGAATGTTGACTAATTATTGAATGAAAGTTAATAATCGTCATACGCTGACCATTGCCAAATAATTTGGGGTCAAACTGCAGAGAACTCCATCACCACCAACTATCCAGAGATTAGTGTTCAAATGGAAAACGTCTGGATCCATAAGAAACAACAAAAGAAACAGAACCTTAACGCCTCATCTCACGCCACACGGTCAACATCTAGCCACAAAGAAGTCCCTACCTCAATCCTTGCAACTACTTTTTGTGGGGATATCTTAAAGGCCATTTGTATCATCCCAAATCAAGCACTACAGACGAACTGAAGGCCAATATATAACACGAAATCAACAAATGACGGTTTTAACATTGCAAAAGGGTTATGGATAATTTCCTAAGTCGATTGAGGAAGTGTCGCAAACAGCATGGCGGCCATCTGGAGAGTATTTAAATTAGTAATCTGAATAGTCGTTAATGAATAATGTACCCACGAAAACGTCACATATTTATGTACATTTCATCTAAGCTGTTGTTTACTGTAATCCATATATTATTAAACAGCAAATTGTGTACGTCATAAATGTGTCATACTGTAGTTAAGGCCACGCCTTCCATATTATTATCACATGGTTTAAGACATTGGTACAATTTCATAGAAAAAGTTTTAAAATTATTATTTTGGCACAGAGGTAAAGATTTGTACGGGTTAATGCCTTTTTCTAAATTGGGCGGTTGCAGCTAATAGCAGGTAGGTGGCTCTGAAACGGTACATACGAGGGAAATTATTGTAGTAACTATTGTTTGAATTGTCATTCTGCAATATATTACAACATGCTTAAGTATGAGTTAAACCAAAGGATCAAACGGTCAAAGGGTTTTAAGCCAGCATTAACCGCACCCACTGCACTGTTAATGAGGTTGGCGCTAATGACCAAGCTGTCGACGCGCCATTAAGCCTCATCTCCCCCCCCCCCTTAACCGCACCCAATCGTCAGTTAAACCAGCGCATTTGGTGATAATGCGATGTAGTGATGCGATGTGGCTCGAGTGACGAAACCACGAGATAACGTGCTGGTGCACCACATCGTTACCGAACAACTTGGCTTAACAAACTTACATATCAAGTCCATTGTTACGACTTGCCTATTGCTTCATTTTTTACACGTTGAAGGATTGTTATTCTGTTCCTAATTGCCCCTTTGGCGAACAAGGAAACTGAGAACTTGCCCATCACCCAAACAACGGAAGGGAGGAAGGGAAAAGCGACCTTACTTTACTTCTGACTCAAAGATGGTAAGTAAAAATATATATGTTACGACGTCCCAAATTGGCCGTCACCGATAAGGCATAATTTGTGTCACAACTGGGGCTAATGATCAAGTGTTGGAAGTCCCAGTTCCTGGTATTTTTGTGTGTGCAAGTTTGGGACTGGTAACAACGCCGTTGACCTGGATTGGCAAGATGTTGTGCAATCCGGTAACGGAAGTTGTTGAAGAGTGGTTCCCTTGGTTACCAAGATTTGTAACAGCCGTGAGGGCTGCCAAAATCTGCACTTCAACTAGCGGTAAGCCAGGACCAACGTCGCCCTTTTTGAACCCTCAGTTTGAAATGTATTTTTGCTAACGTTTTGTAAATAGCCTCGAACTAAATGTGAGTTATAATCCTTTTGCGTTTACGCGATAAAATGGTAGTAGATCGATTCACGTAAACTAACCTCAACAAGTGGTAATCAGAGCTTTTTTTTTTCGCGATAACGTAAATATGGCAAACTTAAATCTAACGTTCCTTCGAAATTGTAACCCTCTCGTATGTAGTTAGGCTCGTATGCAGTTTCAAGACAGCAGCGACTTATTTCACAACAACTGACAGAGGATGAAACCATTCAAGAACGTCAAGGTGAACCAACGAGATACAGGACGGCAATTTCAAGATGTTTCCTGTTTTTTTTTTCGAAATAACGGCAACTATACGTTAAGTCCAGTGGGAATCATACCAAACAGTTGTAATGGTATTAAATATCAGTGTTCATGCATTGAAAAAACGTAGCATTTCCGCCAGAAATAATTTAAATGGATTGCAGTAGAATTAGTAGATATAGAAGTGTACCTGAAAAGAAAGAGAACTCATAAAGGCTAAGAAGTTCAGAGTGATAATATTTAAATATGGCAGATTTAAGTCAAAAGAAGAATAGCCTTTCAAATATCCAGTTATTAGACGCAAAAATTCCACATCCTGGTCATGTCACGTAGAAGCGCTTCTAAAGCAACAAGGCATCCGGGGTTTAGTCATGACAGGAAAAGCAAAACCAACCGATGATAAAGCGTTAGCCAAATGAGAATTAGCAAATGAAAAAGCAAAAGTGTTGATAACTTTTAAGTGTCGACCTGCTAAAAATTCAAATTCCTAGAAACTTAACAGAAGCTTACACGATTTGGCAACACTTGAAGAATAGGTACGGCCCTGAAATGTGTTAGGTTATCTAGCGTTCAGAAGAAACTGCACGATTTTCGTAAAACTGACTACCTGTCCGTAGCTGAAGTTCTAGGACAAATTGGTGCATTATTTCAAAGTATAGCCAATAGCTCTTAGAACCGAATTGAATAGTTTGCCGACTAGAATTGGTTGAGTAACGACCTCCATTAAAAAAGACATTTACTTTCCTAAGAAAACAAAAAGCAGGGGTTCAAAGGGAGGGGGAGCAAGAATGGGAGGATATTCACACCACATAATGGGGTATGCAGAAGGAGGGGCAGGGTTAAATGATTACCAGGGGAGGGGCGCATGGAAGAAAATCTGGCCAGGCAATGGGAGAATGTGGGGGGGGGGGGCAGGGAGTCCTAGGGGGAGTCGGGGGGGGGGGCGTGGTAGGCGTGAAGGGGGCTAGACCATCGTATGTTACGTCGGGGGTATAGCTAGTATTATGAGTTAACATATTATTGTTTACGTTTATTGTCGTATTTCGCTATTGTTACTGTGAGGCATTGTTTTCCGCTGCCCTCCTAAGATGTCGATCTTTACGTCGTTTGTTGGCAACATATTCGTTAGTCAATGGGTGAAATGTGGGAAACCTGTAAAAGGTACACCCGGACCCAGTAATTTAGAAATAAAGAGAATTGTTTCCGACTTTAGTAGCACTGCCATTTCTCTGAAGATTCATTTCTCACATAAAAAAATAAATACCCTAAAAAAATAAGTAAATAATAAAATAAAAATAAAATATGTAATTAATTCTGCGTAACGAAAAGGAGGAGAATAACGGAGGAGCATAAAGAAAAATTAGGAGAAATTTTCTAACTAAAAACTCCACGCATTATTGGAAATTATCAAATTTCTTCACCACTTTGGTCATCATGGTTGAGCGGCGAGAGAGATCAGCTTAGTAGATGGAGGTTTGCGGTCCTGGTTGAACCCATGGAAAGGGGATCTTGGCAAAGTCGCCCTGAGAGGCTATCATGCTCCTTCAGTGGCTATGGGAACTATTCTGGCCAATTCGGGACAATCGTTCAGACCCTACGATGATTGAGGGTTTCCTGGATAGAAATTTTAGGATAACGTGTGTGCAACACAAAGCAAATTTGATAAAGCATACGAACAGATGTAGACGAAAGAACTCAACGCAATTAAAAAAATTCTTGAAAACCAACCCGGTGTTTACATACTACAAGAACAGGATGGGGCCCAGATTAATGGCACGTTCTACGAATTTTAACTTCACCACATTAACTTCGAATTTTAACTTCAACTTTCATTGACGATAAACTCGTTAACGATCGCACTGTAGAAATTTATCAAACTTTTCTTGTGGTTTTTCGACTTCATTTGGAAATTGTAGAAGTCCATGGTCAGATGTATATTGAATATGAAATCGAGCAAACTTCAGATTGTCTTACCTTGTCTAATTCTACTTGTAGAATTCTACTTGTAGGCCTATTCACTCCCAAGTTGAATACTTCTGGTTACCTGAAGTAAATCTGGTAAATACAGTATTGGTAACTCAAAACCTTGGATGACTTTCCCACTTCGACATTCACAGATAACACCAGCTATCCTGGGATGCTTAGCTCGTTGATGTTTCTTGTTCTTCACAGCAGGCCATACATTTTATTCAATGTTGTGCAACTCGCGAAACGTTCATCTGCTTCAAAGCTTTCACATTTAGTAGCTTTAAAACGTATCTGAAGATATCTTGAGGGTAGCATGAATAAGATACATCTTGGGACTTGGCAACTGCAGGCAAGGTTGCTTCAGGATACTTTGATGGCCTTGGAAGTGCGCCTATCATCTGGGGTAGTAAAACATAACCCCTCGTCGGACACACTTAAGCAGAAACGTATGCTTTGTCTGATGTAGCGAAAGAACTCGTGTCGCTTCGTGGACTCTTAAGTGAAGTTATCCTGTACCTCTGTATACTATTGATCTCGCAACGAATGGTGGAAGTCCACACCCGCGTCATTATTCTCGAAAGGTGAACTTTTTGAGAGATGAGGTAGACAACGATAATCTTCATTGGACCTTTTGCTCTGGTTACGAGATGCCAGCTGACTACTGACCACAAATGTTACTGGAAATCGGCTAAGTAAAATAATGCATGATTATTTTGCCATGTATTAAGACTCCCTGGATTTTGTCTTTGTTTTTGGCTTTTCATGGCTACGCGAGTGTGATTAGCCACCGTCCGTAATGTTTCGTGGATGGTTATAAATGGTAAAACGTTTAGTTACCTATACCTTCAAAATTTTCTTATTACTGAAATTTTCCTTTTTCTTTACAATGTAACAGATGAGTGATTCGTGCAATGAGTATGGTACTGATCTATTGTGATCTAAGTTGCTGTTAAGCGAATGGCTTTGTGAACTAAACCCTCATAAGTTATAGGCATGTCTGGAAAATTGTTCACCAAAAAATGGTTCCCGGAAAATTGCTCACGGACAATTAATTGCTCGCTAAGAAAATTGCTCAAAAGAAAATTGCTCGTCGGGAAAATGACTAGTCCGAAAATTGACATTGTGGTTAATTGCATTCCACATTTTTTTAATTTAATTTTTTTTTTACTTTTTTAGAGTTATTAGTGTTTTAACAGTCATTTTTGCAGATGTTTTCGCTTATTTGAGGGTCATAAAATTAAGTTACAGTGACAAAAATAGACCTAACGTAAGTGGAATTTAATTATATTTCATTGGTCCTACTTCCGTCTTTGTAGGTGCCTTGGTTCAAGCGGAGTAGAGGTATATGCACACACGCGCATCATACGTTTTTAATGATGTAGGTGATATAATTTAAGATGAAAAATAAATCTTAAGAGCAAAATATAATACATATTATTATACAAATATTGTGTAAAGATAAAAATTAAATTTTTAGGTACATTTTTTTATGGTGCACGTTACAGCTACTTCTGAGCATCATTTTTGTAAATGTAGGTGGGCGAGGTGGGCTTTTTTCTTCTTAATGAACTTGAAAACATCCTGTATTTGATTCATTTATGTTAAGGGATTTATGTAGGAAACATTTTTACTCAATGTGTACTTGAAAAAAGTCCTTTTTTTATTATCATTTTTGTAATTGGGGACGAATGGGCTATATTCATTTTATTGAACTTTACCACATCTTGTACTTGACTGCATTTATGTTTATGGATTTACGTAGGAAACATTTTTACTCAATGTTTACTTGAAGAAAAATTTCTTTATCATTTTTCTAAATTAAAAAATTTAGATAGCAATTAACCTCACAGTCCATTATCTGGGTAGCAATTTTCCCGACGAGCATTTTTTTTGCGAGAAATTTTATCAGTGAGCAATTTTCCGTAAGCAGTTTTCCGGGGAGCATTTATCGGCGTGCAATTTTCCAGTAATCGTCATAGAAGGGGAATCATGGTAGCCTATGCTGTATATTATGAGTTAACATATTATTGTTTACGTCTATTGCCGTAAGTATCTCGCTATTGTTACTGTTAGACATTGTTTTCCGCTGGCTTGAAGATGTCGACCTTTAAGTCGTTTGGTGGGAACATGTATGTTAGTATGGGTGAAACGTGGACAACCTGTAATAGGACACCCAGACCCAGTAATTGAGAAATAAAGAGAATTTGTTTCCGACTTTAGTAGCACTGCATTTCTCTGAAGATTCATTCCTCTCATAAAAAGTAAATAACTTTAAAAAATGAAAATAAATAAATAATAAAATAAAAATAAAAATAAAATAAATAATTAATTCTACGTAACAACGGAGGTGCATAACGAAAAATGAGGAGAAATTATCTAACTAAAACACTCCACGCCTTATTGGAAATTATCAAATTTCTTCACCAATTTGGTCATCGTGGCTGAGTTGTGAGAGAGCTCAGTCTGGTTGCTGGAGGTTTGCGGACCTGGTCGAACCCCTGGAAAGGGGATCTTGGCAAAGTCCCCACCAAGACTGCCGGCCAGGGTAGCGTGACCAATTCTGGACAATCTTTTAGCCCCTACGATCATCGGAGGTTTCCTGGATCGAATCCCCGAGTTGGCTTCTCCCGTTATACCAGTTATTTCTTCTTCTTAAAAAAAGTCTGGTAATGTTCAAAATTGAGCTGATTAAATTACTTTGACTGACTTAAAGCTCAAAACGAATTATAAAAAAAAAAATATGTTTTGGCCTTGGGATCCACACGTAAATTTTACAACTGTTCACTTGTTGTTCTGCCACCGTTTCAGAAAAAAAGCAAGTGCACCTACCTGAAATTTGAAACATGATTTAAGCCAGCAATTTCGTTCTCCTTCATCCTCAACGGGACCACTTCTTCAATTGGTCGAGCCATTCCGTAGTTAGGGGCAGTGCTTTCACTTCTCACTTACAGAATTTTCCCCAAGTAAAGATAAAATTTCCCTTTTTTTTTTTATCTCTGTGCAAAACAAAAATTCTCTTTTTTATTTCCCTTATTTAATTTCCTTTCATTGCACTACTAATTTTTAACATTTCCTAATATAAAAAAAATATGGGCCTTTTGAGGCACATGAACCTCACCTATTGACGCAAATTGAAAATATAATTCAAACGACTTCTTATGTTATTAGAACTAGTCCAAGGAGAACCAGTATTTTTGTGATTGAAGTGAAGATATGGTCGGACCAGTAAAAAGGAGTATGGCCCAAATTTTCGTGATTTTCGCCAAATAAGCCAACAAAAAAGACGAGAAATAAACACTAACCACATTGTAAATTGAGCGAAAATAAAATTTCTGGCTCTGGCTCTCTCTCTGGGCAAATGTTGTAAATTAGAAGGCTTTCCTTCTTTATGCTACTGATTTTTACCTTTCATGAGTTGGTAGGTATTTCAGTAAGTTTACTGCAGAGTAAAATGATACATATTGCACTTTAGCCATAGAATATCAGTAAGACTATTAGGCAAGCGAGTGATTGGAGACAGAGGTCCGAATTTCTACCAGGGGCACTGACTGGGCACGCCTGTGATACCCCGGGCAGGGATCTAGGAAGGCTACTCACGGAGCTTAAAGACCTCTTAAAGGGAAGAACCCCCCCCCAAAAAAAATCCGACACAGATAGGCCAGGGTACTACGAATACGGTCAGAAAACCCCGTTTACAGTTTAAATTAACAGTTTCATCACTCTGCCATGCCAATCATTTAAAATTACTACCGTAGCCTGCTATATTAACAGTTTTAATATTCAGAGGGCAAGCTAACAGAAAACGCGTTGACAACAGGGAAAAAAATCCCCAAAAAACAGCAAGTGTAACAATTTTCATAAGCATGTTAAAATTGCTCTTGATTAACTATTTACAAGTTTATGCTGTTACTATTAAAATGGTGTGTTTCTAAGTGTGATTGAATTTTTAAAGGAAAACCTTACTAGCTAAACAATGTTTCTGTGCTCAATGCCGTGAGGGCAGCTCAAGAGTTGAAAACCATTTTAACAAACAACTTGACAACTGATAATTTTTTTTACCAGGGCACGGCCCCGGGCACTGCTATTTTTACCCGGGCACGGGCCCTGGTATAACGCCACCCCTGGTTGGAGATTACAATTATGCCTGGAAATTACCTTTATCACTCGCACGTGTAGTTTACATTTTCATTTCTGGCTGTTATTAACATTTAAGGCTTTTGCTTGGCAGTCAGTTGCGTTTGGTTTAACCTTGCCTGCATTGCACAACATCTTATTTGAAATTTCCATTTCTGAGGAAGTTTCCAGTTTGCGGCGCATCAATGCTCTTGGCCTCATCTCATTACCCGAGTCTCATAACATATCGCTCAGTAGTACTTTAGCTAGCAAGCTGGATAACAACTTAACTGATCAACCTGTATTTGTCCCCCTGTCTTTGTACCACCAGGTGTACTGTCCCACCTAAATACTGCACGTGGGGGCTGGTTGTCGCTTGGTATCAAGACCGAGAAACAGTCAATGCAGCCACACGGAGAATAAGCGTGGCGCCCTCCATTGCTCTGGAGGAAGGGGAAGTGGTGCAGGGAGACAGAGGGGACCGGTTGTCGCTTGGTATCAAGACTGAGAAACAGGCAATGCAGCCACACGGAGAATAAGCACATCTACAGAACAATACCTATAAAATGAGCTAGGAACCAGCTTTATAGGACAACAAGTTTGATCTGTAGAGAGCGTAGTAGAAATGTGTCGTCCCAACAAGAATTACACCACGCTCTCTACAGATCAAACTTGTTATCCTATAAAGCTGGTGCCTAGCTCATTTTATAGGTATTGGTCTGTAGATGTGCCTTTTCTATAAGGCCTTTTTCTAATTGGTCAAGTGGTTCTGGGGTTAGGGAGAGAGAAACTTTATTGGGGCTGAACTCTAAACGACCAGATTGATTGTTTTACATTATTTTAAATATTGTTGTAAGTAACAATGCCAATTAGCAAACGCCAGCATCAAGACGTAGACTGGATATTAATGGTGTTTCTTCTGTGGAGATCTGGAGGTGAACTCCTCAGATACTGTGACATATCAAGAGAAACTAACGTAGACTATTTACATTCGTTAGATGAAAAAAAAAAAACAATGAAGAACTTGCAAATGATACTCCACCATTAGTACATGATACAGATACTCATGAAAATGCGCTACAAGGAGTAGATGTTACAGAATATGCTACGAATGATATTGTCACAGCAATGTGTGCAAGTGCTGTATATAATTCTTACGACCATGCTGAAGTGCTTAACATTGAACTGAGACGCGTTTTTGATAGGGTGACACATGCAGTGATACACCAAGAACAACATAAAGAGAATAAGTGTACATATGATAACCATCGAAACAAGTATTGCTCTTTGTTTCAGGAGTTGGAGGTTGCTGGCGGAAATAGCTTACTAATCTACAGTATAAAACAATGGTTACTATACAGAATGAATGACGATACTAATAATACTCGTATTTAAGTTGGAGCCTGTGCTCCTACTGGACTTGCTGTCTTAAATATTTCCGGAGTAACTATTCACAGATTGCTAATGCTATCCGCTGAACAAGGGAAAATGTCTGAATTTGCCAAGGTGACACAAGAAAAAATACGGTAGTAAAAACGACACTAAAACATCTTAAACTCTTAATTATTGAAGAAATAAGCATGGTTTCATCTGTAGTGGTAACATACATTCACTTGCGTTTAATAACTATCCGTTTCATACAACATTTTGTACAATAAAAAGAGAGAACTTGATGTTTACCAATTTTAATACCATTTCTGGCCAATAGATGCTAATAAATAAAGGGTGCATTTTTTAGATAGTATATTTGTGCTTTTTTTCTGATCAAATGTTTTTTATTTTTCAGGAAAAAATATTCGCATACAAGTTAAATAAGTGAGAACACTTTGCTAACGACATCTAGAGCCAAGAAATGATACTAAAATTGTTAATACCTAAATTCTTTCGTTGTATTGTATAAAGTGCTGCAGCAACAGATTTTCATTGTTCTCTTTGTATTTAAACAGTTTAAAAAAAAGCCTATTATTTTAATAAACAAGTTTAATTCACTTTATTCCGTTTTAAGAAAATTTTATCCAATTTGGTGAAATGGGCAATATTTTTGAACTTAAAAGACAAAGATTCTTTATGCTTTTATCTACAGAAAACAAAACTTGTTAAGGATTCCCGCCAAGCTTTCGCCCGGTAATCATACCGAGTACAATTTTCAATTATTTCATAGGGTGATTATTCATCGGTACCGAGATAACCGGAAAGCTTCCAGCTATAAAATTGGACGAATGGGTGCAGTACAATACGAACTGTGTACCGTTTATGGTTTGGAACCTGGGGGTGCAACGGGGATTGCGTGGGACGGCGCATAAGTTCGAAAATAGTGTTATAACCATTGTTAGTATTGTCGCCATCGTCTCTCATTGGACGGCCAAAGTTCGGACAATGACAACGTGGATACTGACGTGCATGCCTAGCCACACACTAGTGTATCATGATAAATCTAAACAACGTTACCAAAGAAATTGCATTCACGTCCAATTCACGAAAAATAAACAAACCGTAAAAACAAACCAAAGTAAACAGGGCCCAAAACTGGTACAGAGACCACCAAGTTGATAGTAGTTCGGCCCGTCATAGGAATGATATCAATAAACCAAAACTAATTAAATAAAAGAAATTACAACACAATTAAAACCTAACCAAAAACCTATAAAGAGGTGACTAAGTTGAGAATAGTTCGGCCTCTAGGCAAAAGGTAGTAGCAAAGTGTTAAAAACCAGTTTCTTGTTGACGTGTCACTTTATTACGCATCTGCACGGTAGTGGAGTTCAGTAAGACACAATTTTTTTTAAAAGGGCAGATATATCAAAAACCAAAACTGGTAAAAGGACCCGCCAAGTTCCAAATGGTTCGGCCCTTCAAAGGAGTGATAACAACACACCAAAACATTCGCCAACTTAATCGCACCGAATAATACTTTGGACGTTAAATGAAAACTTGAACATTGCTACCGAAATTAGCAATGTTCTAGTTTTCATTTAGGATTCGAACTATTAGTCGGTGCGATTAACTT
The DNA here is from genome assembly GCA_023313725.1 of Lithobius niger. Lineage (NCBI taxonomy): Eukaryota > Metazoa > Arthropoda > Chilopoda > Lithobiomorpha > Lithobiidae > Lithobius > Lithobius niger. The sequence continues at coordinate 15,623 of JAHWFP010013805.1, forward strand.
GGCGAATGTTTCGGTGTGTTGACATCACTCCTTTCAAGGGTCGAACCATTCGGAACTTGGCAGCTCCTTTTACCAGTTTTGGTTTTTGATATGATATATTCTAACGTTAATGTAATCACTGAATATTAGCGCGTGACACACTAGCCTGTGTCTTAATTATTACGGGGATAACTAAACCTTTAGTCTGAACATCTGCACCGCTGATAGTATGCTAGTGAGGTTCAGGTTCAGGTTCAGGTTAATTTTATTTGAGTTCTAAAGGCCCTTGAAGCCATACACTCACCCTATTGCCTTAACCTAATTTACGCTATACATTTCATGACAGCTCTGAACACAACACACAGGGCCTTCCATACTGTGCAGCTGTGCCGTGCTTATAGTGAGCCTCCTTTTTACAACAATGCACTCAAATAATTTGGCACGACAATTAAGTATATATCTACTTCTGGATGACGTTATATCAATGCACATAAAAAGCAATGCACTAGTGTGTGTCTTGATAGTTTACTTTTAATTCATTTCTCGTATCCATGCAAAATAAAGTTGCCCAATTTGAGATTTAAGGCATATATGATTACTGAGGAACAGGTGCACGCGCTTATGTGCATATCTCTTTAACTGTTTGCTAATGACAATTTTCAGTTTAAAACGATAAAATTCTTAAAATAACTTAAGGGCTATCAAGTTAGTGACATAACGACAGTCAGGTACATTAGAAGTAGTAAACTGCTAATTGGGCCTAAAGCACATGAGTTGTTCATTGAATTCATGGATCAATTTTGATGACACACAAATAATAACTTATTGAACACAGGTGCAGCACAATGTAAAAATCCTGCTGAGATTGCAAACCCAACTCCTACACCGAATTAGAAGAAGGAGTAAACTTTAAGATAAGAAATGTTGATTTTTTTCCTAAATTATACCTCGAAAAAAATAGCATTAGTTCTCGTAAGTACTCGCGATAATAATTCTGCGCTGCTTTACTCCTTTTTCGTTAGTTTAGTACGTTAATAAAAAAAGGAAAAATCTCAAAATTTTTACTTTTTTTATTCTTTACTTCCGGATATTACTAAACGTGCCTTTCTGTTGCCAACAGCAGCCTATTGTGCAGCACTGCTCTGGCTGTAGACAAATATTGAGGCAACTAAACCCACTTACACTTGTGAACATGACTCGTACTACGAAATCCCAAATATTAACAACTTTGATTTCAGTTGTAATCCGTTATAGGCTAATTAAAAAAAACGCAAGGAACACGTCTGTTTCAATTTAATAAAATGAAGTGATTCTGCAATTTTGAATCGTTTTTCATCTTACTATTTATTTTTTGGTAGTATACACTATTTTATTCGATAGTTCGGTCCTCAGTCTACATTTTAAAACTTTGTATTTCTGTCATGTTTATTCCTACGAAAAGCAGGTACCAAAATATGCATTTTTCACGATATTTCATTGCATTTTGTAAGGAAGATTCACAAAAGAAAAGAAAATTTAACATATTTAAAAAAAAGGCGCACTGCACCAGATTTAAAAAAATATAAATTAAAAGCCACCTGCACACATATACTTTTGGTTTGTTCACTTATGAGAACCAGGTATTTATGTATTTCAGCCTTATTACGTTTAACCTTAAGTCGTTTTAAAGAGGCTCTGTTGTAAGAGTTAATTTATGGTGATTACACTATCAAGGACGTTATGTAAGCCTCAGCATAAACTTCCATGTTAAACGTCAAACTTTGAACTCCTATAGTTTCGCCCTAAATTGACATAAACTAACGAAATTCAGTATTTGGATCGTGTCATAACTATTTCATCGCATTACAAATTTTAATGACAACAATCGAAGAGTTCAGCGGCCACAGCATGGCCATTTCTTGTTGTTGTTGTTGTTGTTGTTGTTGTTGTTGTTGTTGTTGTTGGGACACTCTGCCCTCACCTGGATATCAAACCACGGAACCGATTTTCAAGTTCTATAGCTTAAAATGTAGGTATGGAAAAAGCCTAGGGCCTTTCGCAGGTTTTGTAATGTAATTACAATATATTTGACACGGAAAGCCAAATGCGCAAGAACTTTTGCTTTCACATAGAGATCGAACCAATGAATCGATTTTCAATTTGTGTAGCTTAAAATGTTGGTATTAACACCGACCAGGGTTTTTTGAACCCGATTTTGATGTGAACGCAGTATTCTCGTCGTCAAAGAAATTATTAGTGTAGAGCACTGGGCAAAAATAATTAATATTGTTGTTGCGACTCTTTGACCTCACCTGGAGATTGAATCACTGAACCAATTTTCAAGTTCTATTGCTTAAAACGTAGGTATGGACGAGGCCTACAGCCTTTCGCGAGATATTTGAATATACCTACAATATTCTTGACACGGAAAGCCAAATGGCTAGAACTTTTGCTTTCACATACCGATTTTCAACCGATTTTTAATTTGTTTAACTTGAAATGTAGGTATTAACACCGACAAGTGCCCTTTGAACACGATTTTCATGTGATTGCAGTATTCTCGTCGGCAGAGCAATAATTATTGCACAGCACTGGGCAGAAATCGTTAAGTGGAGTAACAAATTCTTGCAAATCGAGCTAAAAACATAAAATTTGGTCTTTATTAACAGAAAAAATCGAACCAGCCATGAACTCCCATGAAATACCCCCAAATACTTTTAGCACCTTCCCCCCTCCCCAGCACCCTCCCCTGCGCTGCCTCCCAGAGGCTTGGCCAACAAATTCTTGCAGATCAAGCTAAAAACATGAAATTTGGTGCAGAAGTCATTCTTAGCAGCATAAAACGAGTCAGCCATGGAACTGCCATGAAATACCCCCAAAGGGGCCCCATCGCCCCCCTGTGCCCCCTCACTGAGGTTTGAACCGTAAATTTTCACTAAAAGATTGAAATTTGGTACACATGTCATTCTTAGCAGTAGACGTCGAACAAGTCATGGAACCCCCAAAGGGCCCCCAGCGCCCTCCTGTGCTCCCCTCATTGAATTGTTGCAGATCGAGCTAAAAGCAAGCAACTTGGCATGTAAGTTTTTTAAGGCTCTGTATTTTATACACTTAGGCGCTTTCTAATACTAATTACTGTTATGAATTCCCTGACACTATAAACCTTAAATATTGAATAACTCAAAACACAAAAAAGCGACATTGATCTTTTTCCCTTGAGTTCTTCGATTGGCATTTTAGTATTTCACAGAGTTAAAAAAGTCCCATTAATGTAATAAGTGTAAATCACGGAAGTCCAATCCGGACATTGGTTGTTTGGCAAAGCTGATAAACGGAACGCCAAGTTAACTATGAACACTAAAGATTATTCTTCCAAGTTTCAGAAGTAGGTCTCTGACATAACCCTATTTTCCAACCATAATTTAATCAATCTTCTTCAGACTGTATAAAGGCGTCAACAATGACTTAGGTTGGTGCAAAAGACGTTTTTAAAAAAAAAACTTTAATACGTTTTCTACAAACCCTCAAACAAATAGTTGCAACATTTTAGTTCAATTGGTTAATGCATTAGCGTGGTAGCTTCATTTTCCGGGTGGGTCCAGACAAAATTATTATGCTCATTATTGTCCGACTTCAATCAACTTTAGAACTGAGACAAACGAATTTTTTTTTCTTGATTGGGGACCGAATCCACACTTGATTAGCTGGCTCATTCCATTGAGCAGATAAAGACAGGAACAGTTTCAATGAAGAAATCCAAGTGGAACACCCTGGATCTTTGACATTTATAATATTGCGCTGTGGTTAGAAATGTTTCATCATCCTGATGTGAAATTGAGTATGGCTTTTGCAAAGAGGGAAGATTCAAGCGGATACACGGTGAGAGTGTCGTACTTCCTCGTGGGGGGGGGGGGGGTTAAGTTGTTGCGATGTTGTTTCTTGTTTTGGGGGGGGGTGAGATTAATTTTCCAGCGCAGAGGTCCCGGGCTCAACGCTACTAATCCTTTGGGTAAGTGGTAATATTAGTAGAACTGAAAGAAAACTTAAGATCCACCTATGAACGTCATTTGCTAGGTTGAGATGAAAACCAACGCATGTTTAGATTTTGCAAAAGTATCGGGTGGCATTTATTGTGGGAAGTTAGGCTGGAGTGCCTACTTGTGTACAACAGACAAATGATTGGATGACGAATTGACAATGCTGCTATTAATCTGTCATTCAACAACAATTACATTTAACAGGAAATGTGTTCCAGGTGACAATTAAGAAGAATACGACACTGCGTAAAAATACGGGAGCATGCAGGTGAAGCCTAGTTGTTGGCCACTGCGTCTTCATATGGCGAACATGACATGTCCCGTTTTAAGGCACTTCGGACGGATTAAACACTCGCTTACAAAAAGGCAAAGGCGCAATAGCCTACTTCTCGTAACGGAAAGTAAAAGGCAGGAGGGGGAATCAGTGGATGCACAAGATATCGCTGCCGTTTCGTATTAACGGGGGCTTAATGAGCAGCGGTAAAAACCCCTATAGAGCGCACCCTTTTACCTCACGGTAGCTATGAGTGATAGAAAAAGAAGATATTAGCCATAGCCATAATTATTCATATCCACCGCTAACCTTACAGAAGCAGGTCCTCGGAAAATTATGCTTTAGACAATCCTCAAACTCGCAATAGAGTAATCCAAAGTGTTTATGCGGGAACCCTCGCTATAACGTTACACTGGTTTGTTGATGCCCGAGGCGTCAACAAACATTGAGTTCAGGAGGCAAGCCAAACTGCATTAATAGTTATTAATCGTAAGTTCTTTACCTTAAGACCCTGAAGTATTGAGTTGGCTGAAGAAGCTCCAATCTTGGGAAAAGGCCATCCTAGTCACAAAAACGATAAATTGCAGCAGACAAGAGTGAGGTCTATTACGGACTCACGGCGTTGATCAGGCGACGTGAGCTAATACACAGCAGATGGCAGAGTGACATCATAGCAGCAGACGAGAGTGACGTAATGTACGTCTGTCGTCAGCATCGGACCCGGAACACATGAGACGCAGGCAACATAGACATTAAATTGGAGAAAGAAAATTAACATGAGATTTGATGAAAAATAAAGAACAGTAAATAAATATTTAGTACAACAAACATGCAAAAACATAAAATTATACAACACACACTAATATATGAATAATAGACACTACTGTATCTTGCTTCAAATGAAATTAATCTGCAACAAGCAGAACTAGATTAAGAAGACCAAGGTCGCATGAGATACTTACCCAGTCAAGCATCATCGAGGGTGAAGCGATCAACGATCTCCCAGGCAAGAAAGTTCTAAATTGAAGCGGTTCAACGGAGAGCTACGATAAGAGTTTATACAGTTTTAAAATTAAATTAATAAATATCAAAGAAATTGAAGTTGTGCAGACGCATGGAAAGTGGACAAAGATTTACTATCCATATTTAATCCAATAAAACCGAACATCTAACATACTGGTAGGTATCTGACCACATCAAGCCAGTGCCAGAGATTCTCCCTAATGACCTAGCTGTCGACGCGCCAGTACGCCTCAATAAAGTAGAATTGGACATTTATCGCATCGGAAGATGGACTCACTTACAACACGTAAATCCAACTTAAACGAAATATACGCTTTCTGGCTGGTGCATATTTATTTATATATTTATGTATTGGTGTAAATGAATTAGTTGAGTACGATAAGTTAAAGTTAACTGCAGTGGTACGGACTGTGCTAGTATGTTACAATAAGATGGTGTTGGCGCATTTTTTAAACATCGCTTTCTATGCTTCAGGCTTTGTATTGCTTTAAGGGCATCGTAAAACACGTTTGACTTCTGAGGTACAATTTCACACAAATCGTTGTGGACTTGCTGCGTTGAATTCGTGAAAATGAATTAATCATTATCACGTTAAAAATATTTTTCTGTAGCTGTGACACGAGTACACATTCACAAACACATTCTATCTTGGAACTGTTATTGAATTGACGAAAGAAAAAAAATCAATTACCCTTTATGTAATGGTATGAAAAAAGTACAGGTTTTGCAAGTAAATAAAAAAAATAGAAGTAAATGCTCAATAAGCAAAGGAGTTTTATTTACTTTTCTTTATAGTTTTCACATCATATTTTACGTATGAGCAAGAATTAAGCAGTGGAAAAATACATTAATCTCTGCTAGGGAAGCCCACTGTATTTGGTCGGTTTTATAGAGCAATGTTGCGATTTACCGTTTGCATGAAAATACTGTGATTTTCCGTTAGTAGTCCCTTTTTACGTTAGATCCATGGGTTAAGAGACGTAGTGGTGTAGATCCTATTTGCATGAAAATAGTGAGACTAGAAAAAGACGTGACGTCATCATTACTGTGCATCTTTGTTGAAAACACAGTTCGAATCATTACTTATACAGATAATTCCGGTTGAAAAACATACAAACAAACAAAAGAAACAAGAATATCGAGATTCCCACTGCGGATGAACAAACACTTAATATTATCGAGA
>JAHWFP010013807.1:0-11324 GCA_023313725.1 Lithobius niger
GCTTCTCTGAATTTACAAAAATTCTCTGCTTCTCTGAATTTACAAAAGTGACCCGGTGACCAGGCTCTTTATTTTTATTTCATAATTCAAAAGCCCTTCTTTTGGTAATTATTTTCTTCAAAATAACATTTTTGATATTTTAAAACGCAAACAATTTGCAATAAAAACAAAGCCCTGTGCAGCTATATAATAGTTTGGAGTAGTTTAAGACCCAAAAGTTGGATACACAACTTTATACTTTTCTTGTATTTCGCTCTTGCTCGAGACACAAAACAATAAGGCCGGGTTTACGCAACGACTCGCCTTTGCATTCTCGCAGCGAGAATTTAATCACAATGGCAAAGTTGTCGTTGCCATGGTAACAAAGCTATCTGAATTAGCTAAATGCGACGTCGTTTGAGTAAATGCTTTAAGTCTTATAATCCGTGACAATAGAATAAAGAATTCCTCCTGACGAAATTTTCACAGCCGCTTCCGAACTCGGATTATTCAGCGTTTTCATTGCGAGTCGACATAGCTAAAACATCCGCCATGTTGGAATTTCAGATGATTTCTAGCTCTTAGCTGCGAGAATGCAAAGGCGAGCCGTTGCGTAAACGCGCCCTAACACAGTCGTCTGAAAGTCAAATAAAAATGTTTGACCAGGATGGTTTTGGGTATATAGGGTGTTTCATCCCAAGTGTCAATGCTCAATGTCACCCTCCGTAAATATTTTCAGAACATCCAGGATGAAATGGTGAAACCAAAAGTGACCTTGACTGCCGGATTCAAACTAACTGCAGAAGTAGTTGAGATAGTGGCATGGTTTAAATTGCAAGCTTGCAGAGGCCGAAGACATGATAACAACAAAACAAACAGAACTGAAATCGGTTCAACTATCGAAGAGATACGTCGAAAACGGGTGGATTTTGCAGCCCATTGGAGGACTTTACCGCAATCCACCGTGAGGTAGGAACAACGACAAGCGCCACTAGATGTCTACTTCAGGGATTAATGCGAGTAGGCTTCAAGGCTCCCTGAATGTTCTGAACACTTTCCATGGCCATGTTTGACTGATATTGAGTACTGACACTCGAAGTGAAACACCCTGTAATGTGTATTTTTATATTACAACGACTGCTGAAAAGAAAGGAAAAATAAAATAATGATTAATGCTTTGAATCTGAACGATGGTGTTTTGCTTGATGCGTGGCGTTCCATGGTGACGTTTTTTTTCTTTCACTATAAAGAATTGCGGCGCAGTCAATATGATAAAAGAGTACTTTGTCTCTATGGAAACAGCCAAAACAGCAGGATTTGATATATTCGTATGAAATGAGTAACGGTAATTGGACCATATATTGTAAGTTGACTGAAGCTATAGTACTTAGCTGCACGCACGAAATTTTACAGCGTTTCTGCTATTATAATAGGCCACGTTTATAAATTAAAAGCAGGTGCGCAGCTCTCGTGCTAGCATCTGCTCAGGTGACAGTCGGCCCACGCTGTTCCGTTTATAAACATATACGCGTGAACTTGCTTATACACTGGCCGCTACATTTCGATCCAACTATGCTGTTTCACACACTTCTACAATGACAAGATTCGATGCCACTGCAATTAAGATATTTTGACATTTTCTTTTTTTTTTGCATTCAACCTTTTAGCATACTACATTTTTCCTTTCTTGTCGCAAGCGATGAAATCCACAATTTAGGCCGCCATTTTCCTATCCCAGCAAACAACAACTAAAGGCACGTTTACGCAACCACTCGCTTTTGCATTCTCGCAGCTAGAAGCTAGAAATCACCTCAAATTCCAACATGGCGGCAGTTTTATGTCTGCCGCCTCACAACGAAAACAGCAAATAACGTGAGTTCAGAAGCGTTTGGGAAAATTGTTTCGTCATGAGGAATTCTTTATATTATTGGCACGGATTATAAGACTGCAAGTATTTACTCAAACGATGTCGGATTTAATTAAACCATTTTGCGTTGTTACCATGGCAATGTCACCTTTGCCATCGCGATTGAGTTCTAGCTGCGAGAATGCAAAGGCGAGTCGCTGCATAAACGCGCCCTAACTTAGATGAACTAAGCAGACGAGATATGAAAACTTAAATTTGTGGTTGATGGGTACAATTAAAATGAGGCCTTCTGACCGGGAGTAAAACCCACAAGGGCAGACAAGGTCACAATTTTAATTTTCGCTTGCTTACTTCCGGTTTTAGTCACAATAAAAATGATTTAAGAAACAAAATGTTAAAATTGTAAGTGCTTGGTAAGGTGATGGACGATTATTCATAAGACACAATGTTCAATCCTAATTCACCTCTTACTGGACAGCTAGGGGACTGCACACATAGCATTACATATTAGGCGCTTGATCAAGGTTTGCCCCCCCTTGTTCTGCCCTTAATAGCTCTGGGTGGTTGACTTGCTGGTCCAACACCCACACACCAATTAGGCCTAAGCCTTCGCCATGGCCCGTTTTATATACGCTCCAGAACAACAGGCTCTAGCCTGAGGCTTTACCTCACTTGATGGCGAACAGGTGCGATCCGATCCTAACTGGTTGAACAATAGGACTGGCTCGCTTACCCGGATGTTGGCGCTAAGCCATCAGCCATGTGTGCATGGTAGATAGCGGCACTCAACAGCCATGTTTAACGGCAAGGTGCACCATGCGAACTCCTCGCGTGCGTATTGCCGTACATGTAAGCACGTTACAAAATGATACTGCAGTAACAGGAGCAGCAACATTTTAATGTTTTTATTCTCTTAAATTATTTTTATTGTGACCAAGACCGGAAGTAACCGGTTAAAAATTAAAATTGTGACCTGGTATGCACTTGTGGCTTTTATTGCCGGTCAGCAGGCTCCATTTTAATTATACGCATACGAGGGTTGCGTGATTCTTGAAAAAATGTTATTCGCTTGGTGCTTGAAAACACCAAAACGTTGGAAAAACGAAAAAACAGTCGCTCCAGGAGGCAGTAATGTTCCACAAGTTCATAAACATACATATAGCATAGCTTTTCATGTTCACCTAGAATTACAAAAAACAACACTAACGGTGGGGATATACAGTTGAGGTCTAAACTAGCCCCGGAGTAGCTTAACCCTGGGTCTAACTAACCCTCGACGTGGGAGTTCGTGGACTGGAGAAAAAAGTTGGTGATATCCATGTTGGACTAAGTTGGGATTTTTTTAGCGCTTTAATCCTTGCACCTCGACCTTTAGGTTAAATTAGCCCTCGATATACTTATGTTACAGTGTTGTTAAAGCTCAGGAATAACGCTAATCCTGGATGGATATCACCGCTCTATACATCTCGGGGCTAACTACTCAGTATTAAGTTAGTCCTCGACATACAGGCTAAATTTTGCTTCGCCCGCAACTTATTTCGTGATGGATATCGCCATTTTACCTTATTACCGAGCTTAACCCAAGGATTAAGTTTAAACCTCAAATGGATATCCCCCATCGTAATATACCCAAATGACATACTTCATCAGCCTACACAATACTTACAAGAAACACGAAACATTCAATTTAAAATGACAACAAACGCTCCACGTATGATACGGTGCACGCCATCTTGGAAAGCAGCTCGTACCACTGACCATTGGAAGTGAAGATAACAATTCCTTTCATTCGTCCATATGACAAAATTTTTTTACCGTGTTCATGGCCCTTTCTTGATTAACAGCAATCGTGTATAGTGTCTATAGTGTATCTTGAGTTCGCCCGAGAAAGAACACAAATAATCGATTGTACGCGTTTGGTCTCAGAGTGCCTTGTTGATATCCAAAGTAGTTACAAAAACAATGGCGGCCGTCGGTTAAAGCCGCTCCCTCCAGGAAGACGTAGCCGATCACAAAAAAAGTGCAAGACTCAAGATACGCCACGCACACAATAGGATTCAAATAAAATTCGAATTTTTTTTCCCCAGTTGGTTCTCGGTAAATGACACTTGCACCACTGATGTGTTATGCTTTTCGAAAATTAAAAAAACTACATGTGTGTTTATGGACTTGTGTGACATACTTCCTCCAGGACCGGCTGTTTTTTTTTCTTTTTTAGCCTTCATTTCCATAAAATAATTAATTTGGAGCACGTGGAAAGCTCTTCTTTGAAGCGTCGAGTATCATACATAAGCGTCCATCTTGACCCGTGATAAACGGGCCTTAGAGTATTGTCAGTGCGACCAGCAAGATTAGACCAGTCCTCTTCCTGTTCACAGCCCACAATTTAGTAAGGCTTCTCAACTACCATTATCTCTGCTGTGGTAATTGTATTAAAACATGACACGCAATATTAACACACGTAGTATTGACAGTTTTCGTGTTCAGTTCATTTTTTGTTTCTCATCACGTCTTGCTGGAGCGTTAAAAACGATACCAACAAAATTATTTGTGGTGTTTTGCAAAAAAAAAAAAAACCTGCACCTGTCCAAATGTGAGTAAGTCTTAACTACGTCTTAACAGAATCCTGACCATGCATGCTACCTATATTGGGAAGTGGACAAGTCATCGCTGCAAGGCCGACTGGAAACGAAGCTTTGTTGACTTGCCTCTCAGCTGAGGTGCCCGAGTGAACTAATAAAGTTGCAATCTCAGTGGGCCTTTACCATTTGCCCAAAATGAACAGTTGGTTTCGTTTCGCCGCCACCACTCGAAGCAATAGAAGGCGACCAAATTTATCACTTTGCTTGGTATATAATGTTGTCGCGAAAAAAATGCACAACGTGAAATTTTGTTGACTCCCAACATATTTTGAAGAACAGGAAGTTAATAATTTCATTAGGTTAAACTTTGGAAATTTGTTAGCTTCAGGTTAATCCAAGTTGAAAACCCACTACACGGAGCGGAACCCACATCCCCCCCCCCCCCAGCTCGCTCCCCCTTTTCCCCTCCAAACATAAGCACCGCAGAAAGCTTCTGACGGAAGGAATTTTTGCGTTACAGGTTTTGAACAAAAAAGGTACAAATATAGGGACCACTTTTCTGGTTCCAAAATTCTACTCTGGATTCCGAAACAGTGATTCAAAATGTTTGTGTAAGAACTGGCTACACCGAAAAAGAGTCCCACCTTTTCGGAATCAAATTTGGATTTTGCGTCCAGATGAGTGGTCCGTATTTGCTCTTTTCCAAAAACTTCAAAAAAAATAAAAATGTGGACATGAAAAATATTCTGGTTGTGCCTATTTTCTGGACCTTCCTGTCTGTATAGACTTAAACTTAAAATGGCAAGTACAAACAGACTACTCGAAACCCGTTTTCGGTCGCTTTCTGCTTTGCCAGTTGCCCTTTTGATTGCGCTTCTGTGCGCCGGCAAGTAACCACTAATCAGTTACCACAATGGAACTAACCACCAAGTAATTACCGAAGTTTCCTCGTTTCCTCTCCGTATGGCAACTAACAGTCGAAACAGACGTGGACTGATTGCTTGATAATGTTTCCAAGTCAACGGTACTCGGGGCTTGCGTTGCTGTGAAGCTATTGCTGGAGCGAGGGGGTTGCTTTCCTACCGCGACGACTCTTAACGAGTGGTTCTTATATAATAAGGCCGCCTAGCGGACTGATGGGGCCTATGGCTCCAAAGTTTCTGTGGGGCCCCCTCTCATTCCTTTTTGGAACAAGTACTCTTAGGGCCCGTGAGGGTTATTTCTTCTTTCTTTTTGTCGCTTTTTGTGGCCTTTTAAATCCGTGTCTGCAGTGCAACTGAATGCCCTGTTAGCAGGTTGATTTTTTTTTTTAGCATGGGCTGCATCCTATTAAAGCACGGGCCTCAATTCCCCCCCCCCCTACCCATTGATTGGCCCTTGGTTCAAACAGTTTCTACACGAAGCTTAAGTTCACTATTGAACCTGTTGAGGATTTTTATTATTTACAGCGGTATATGAAGTGCAGGCATTTTAAAACTTGGGATCGGAATCGAATCTGATACGAATCCTTGTTCAACCTATAGTATTAAACTTTTAAAGTATTTAAAAGATTGCGTCAACAGACTACGCAGGCTTACGTGCTTTTAAAAAATCTCAATCATAGCAGCAACCTATTCATTCAGTTTTCGTGAATTGATTTGAAATTATTGAGTAACAAGCCGAGACCCGTGCATGCTGAACGGTGGGATTGAAATTCCCAGTCTTAGCCTCTCTTGGTGTTTGAACTCGGTTGTACAAGAAAATTCAACGGCACAATACTATTTGATTTTATCTTCAGTTCGTGGTGGCTTTTCGATCAAGCCTGAAGGAGCTGACCTGATCTGCAAGTTATAAGGGGGCCGTGGCATAGTCAGTACAAGATCTATCCGTTACGGCAGTGTGAGAGCCTACCAGACTCCTTCATCAGCAATTAGATCTATTCTAGACAATGTCTCGTAGGTTTTTAAGTTCCTGTCCCTGATTCCGATTCTTCTACCTCTTAATAGTTTCAGTTTTTACATACTTACGGTTAAAAATTTAGCCGGTTCATTTACACGCATGTTGGTGGGTATCAAATAACTGAAATCACAACATAATTTACTTGAAAAAAAAAAGCAAACGGGAAAAAGTACAAAATTTAGTATTCTTGCCTTTCATTCGTAGAATTCGGTAAATTTTTTCAGAATTTGCTTCGTTTTTCTGCGGTCTTTCTTCTCCGTTTCTTTATTCCCCTCTCCCCACCCCCCACCAGTTTTTTTTTTTCAAAACATGAGCGTCTTCCTAATTGGAGACACATCATTAAAGATGATCATTCAATTCATTTTGATAAAAATACATGTTCATGTTTTTCCCGTTTTTGTATCGATCTTGAGATAGGGATTGCTGTCATTGAGCGAATTATAAAAGTAACCGCTGTATTTTTTTTTTATGCGAGGATGTTCGTTTTAAAAAAAAAAACACGCAAATAAAATGTCAGGAAATTTCCTCGCTCACATCGTTCCTCATTAACCTATTTCATTATCGGTAAATAACAACAAAGAGATCATTTTCGTTGTTTGTGAGGTTGCAGTTTACGTTGCGTCCTCGCTGTATTCATTGTTATTGCAATACTTTGCCCTTTTCATCGTTTAAAAGGTGTCGATAAACCCCCTATCGGCCATTTTGATTTGATTCTGATGCAAGATAAAAATACTCCCACTGGACAACACTCGTGCCTTTACGAAATGATCATTTTGATGGTTTAATAGTCAGCAACTTTCCAGCCAATTTAACCGGGAAAAGAGTAAAATCAATTAATTTGTGGGTGGACGAAATTGTAAAAATAGGAAACCTCCTGACAGGTCTAATCCCATAAGGACATGTTAAAAACGCTATTAAATTTTCTACCAGTGTATTGCTGGTGTTGGTCACAAAAAAAAGCCCATTACAAGATAAAAGACAGAAAAAATCATTAAAAAAAGCGTGATCAGCACAGAAGCACTGGGTTCAGACAGAACCTGGAAATCTAAGGGAAAATGAAAATAGAGCCAAAATCTCAGGGATATTTCAGCTTCAGGGAAAACAATAAATTCTTTGAAAATCAGGGAAAAGACAGAGAAATTTGAAAAAAAATGCCCTTGTTTCTGATCCGTAAGTTCCATTGAATTAGCAGATCAGAAATAAAATCCTAGGCTAGTAGCAAATATTTTAATTTGTGCTTTAATATGTTCAAGAATTTAAGATATAATTTCAATAAACCAAATCTTAGGCTAGTACCAACATCTATGATGAACTAAATACAGATGCAAACCTATTTACGTGGCCTTTTGGACTTATATGCCGGACTGCCTGAGCGGGGAATCGAACCCAGGACCTTTGAAACGGAAGGCCGAGGTCCTACCGCTGAGCCATACTGACACGGCCAAAAGGAAACGTCCATAGGCAGCATTTAACACAGGCAGTCTGACATATAAGTCCGAAAGGCAACGTAAATAGGTTTGCGTCTGTATTTAGTTATTTCTTGTGAGCCTTTGGCTTTCCCGTCTTTAATCTGTGATGAAAATTTTTAGTCCTGTCTGGACTACTCTCCAAGCAGCTATTTTCGGGGATGTTGGATTATTTCGGTACAAATGTTAATAGATACACTAGCTGCCTCTTTCCATATCTAAACGTCTTGTAAACACCTGGAAATTGCCATTGGATGCACCTGAAAAACCCTGTTTTTTCTGTTTTTTATCTTGTTGTTGGCTTTTTTTTTGTGACCAAGAGTAGGAATACACTGGTAGAAAATTTAATAGCGTTTTTAACATGTACTTGTGGGGTTAGACCTGTCAGAAAGTTTCCTTATTTTTACGGGAAAAGATTTTAAGGCCAAAACGCCAAACTCGTCGAATTTATAAGAACACCAAAAGATATAAGAGATGCTTATTCCAACATATAAGCAGGAAGGAAAGGAACAGTGACGTGTCCTGTCCGCTTATGTTCGGCCCAAGTTAAACTTCAACATAGAAAATGCTAAACTAATTAAAATCTTAAAAAATGTAAAATCCTAAAATCTTAAAAAAAAAGAAAATTCCTAAAATAATTAAGATCGTAAGAATATAAAATTCTAACTCTTAAAAAATCGTAAAATATAATTGTTGGCGACTATTATTGTTGGTTAACTAACATTGTTGGTTAACTAACATTGCAATGTATGACCATTGTTGTGTAATTTAGGGACTTGGTTCGTGGTCTTTTGTGGTATATTTGTTCTCATGTCGTTTTTTTGGAGGTGAAACGTGGGTAACCAATTCTTGCTAAACCAAGGCCTTGAAAGTAAACCATCTTTGCCATTTCATGCTCCTTTTTTCCTTTCTGCGGATCTCCACGACCCTACAATAATCTTAAAATCTTACAAGTCGCAAAAGAAGTATCCTAGAATCTTAAATGTCGTAAAATATAATTCTAGAATCGCAAAAGGAAACGTAAAAGATCGCACTCTAGACTTAAACGAGTGAAGGGAAACTGCATTTTCGAGGCGAAGCATTCCATACATTAACTATTCTAGTACTAAAGGAAAACTAAGGTAGTCGAGTTTTGATTTTGACACAGCGAGTTTAAAAGTATGGCCTCTGGTAGTACTACCATGCCACACTGCGAAAAAAGTATGGGGATCCTAAATTTTGAAACCGTCCAAAATGGAAAACGTCAAGTAAAAGATCAGCTTGTACACGTCTCAACTCCAAAGAATCTAAACGTGAATTTAGTGCTGTTACAGCTGACAAACTGACTACGTAGGGTATGAGCCGGTAAAATTTTCGCCTCAGTGCCTCCTTCTTGTTATAAGTGTAAAGTGGTATTCCGCGGAAAATGCCACTCTCACCTACATGAATATTGATCATTTTTCTCCTTCACAAGTTGTATTTTGAACTGAAAAAAAAACTAGTGCAAGCGCTTGATGTTTTTTTTTTCCAGTTCAAAATGCAACGTGTGAAGGAGAAAAATGATCAATATTAAACCTATCGGCGTTCTATGCAGTTCTTGGATACTACGACGGTAGTTTGTTTAGTGATTAAAAAAAAAAACTTCCTGACAGGTGTTGGAGAACCACAAGTACATCGACATAAAAATTTGATTTAATTTTCGGGAATTAAAGTTTCTCCTTCGTCACCTACAGTGAGTATAATGAGCCCTTACAAACTAATGTGTAACCTCTTCAAGAACATACTTACAATAAATTCAGTAGAAAACCTAAAAACACATGGTTGTGTGGTGAACGACACTCAGTCCGCGATCTTGGAAATAAGATTCAGTAAAAATAAAACTACTAAAACATATGATAATGTGTGCTGAACGACATTCACTCCTCCATCTTGTGTCTTCAAAGCGACTACTGATCATTAGCCTATACATTATTTGCTGGTACTTCCTACCATCTCTCCATGTTGGGGGGAGATTTTCACAATATTCATTGCTCTTATCCGGTTTACTATAGGATTCTAGTTCGGTTAATTTATTTGTCACATATATTTCATCGTTTCAGAACACGAGTTTCAGAATGAAGGAGGGTCCGGAGTGCTCTACGGTCGAGTGCTCAGCTGTCCAGGATAATATTATCGCATGTTCCATTCTTCGTTCGTGGTCGCGACCCCAGGAGGTCAAATGGGGAACGACTGATCCCAAATACTGATCTGAAACCCGCTTTAAAAAATACGCTGTGTAGGTTTTGGCCTAATTTTTTCTTTTATTTAATTAATTATTTTGAGCCTTAAGTCAACCGAAGCAATTTAATGCTCGTATGGCTGGACATTTCCAGAATTTTTGAGAAGAAGAAATATCTGGTGAAGGGAGGGTTTAAACTCGGGTATTTGAACCGGGAAACCTCCGATCATCATAGGGGGCTGAAAGATTGTCCAGAGTTGGCCAGAATGAATTCCCATAGCCGCTGAAGGAGCATGGTAGCCTCTGATCTTACCCTGGCTGCAGTCCTGGCGGGGAGTTTGCCAAGGTCCCCTTTCCAGGGTTTCGACCAGATCCGCAAACTTCCAGCAACAAGATTGAGCTCTCTCACCATGACTACGATGAATAGGTGCAAAAAATACTACTAGTGCTACGATCGGTCCCGGCGTACGGCAACTCACGCGCAACAACATTCCACGTCCGTGAAGCGAGGAAGTGACTGGCTTCTTCAAGCCAAGGCCGACTGCGGTAAAAAAATCACGTGTCTCGCCTTCTGGCGTAATGCCAGTTCATGTGCGTGCTGGATAGTTGACACCTTTTAGCCCTGCTTTGGTAAAACTATTCTAGCGATGTTGAATCAACTGGCTTGGAGCCGGGAAATGAAACCCACAGCTTCTCTTCCATACGACTTTGTGACAAGGGATGGAATAAGCATCTGTAGCACCTGTAGTTACGTCATAGACACTCCCACCGCTTTTGTAAGTTCCTGGTACGAGAAATAACACATTGTCCTGGGTTATGCGTTTTGTGTTTATTAACTGAACAAAATACTGCTTCGCCATTCTGAAAAAAAAACATTAAGAGCTCGTATCCCCATACTCACAGCTGTGAAGGAACACGAATAAAAATGGATTAGAGTTCACTCGACCGCAACTAATTATAATTTGTACATATACGCGGGAGGCTGGCATGTCACAATCCTTGTTCCCTGGAATTGGAGTTCAAATTATAGTTCGTTGCGTTCGAGTGAGCGCTAATCCATTTTTATTCGTGTTCCTTTACAGCTGTGAGTATGGGGATACGAGCTCTGTTTTTTTTCTAAACGGCGAAGCCGTTCTTGCTCAGTTAATTTGTTGTCTTTTTTTCGCTTCCTTTTTATTGTAATTGCTATGGTCTGATCTATCATGTCGACGGTACATCTGCTGTCCACCCACTTTTGTTTGCGAAAATACGGAACATTAGAAATGCGTATTTATGTCGAGGTTCCGCCCAAGCTT